>PVIC010011858.1:0-40693 GCA_004025085.1 Thryonomys swinderianus | reverse complement strand
GCGCAGGGAGAGGCAAAAGGCTTGTTTTATACACACAGCTGTCAGGACATCAAAATGAACCACTATGAACTATTTTGTTAGAAGTGACAGACGAGGTGTTTAACAGTGAAGGTTCACACCACAGAGAGGAAGAATCACTGCTGTTGGTGTGTGAAGGGGGAGGCTGCTCATGTCTGGTGGGTCAGGCAGAACACTACACGGACTCCCTGGTCTTCGTTCTTATTGGTCCTCAGGCATGGCAAGGTGCACAAGAAAAGTGCAGGTGGCCCGGAGGGTTAGCTCAGTGGTTCCGGCGCCTGCCTCGCAAGCGCAAGGACCTGAGTTTGATCCGGTAACCACATATAATGCTGGGCATGGAGACACGCCCACCAACAATCAACACCGCATACCACAATGCCGGACTTGGTGGCTCACGCCTGTAATCCCAGCACTCGGGAGGCAGAGACAGGAGGATTGCTGAGTTCGCAGCGGCTTGCCTGGGCACCATAGTGAGCTCAGGGCCAGCCTGAACTACAAAGCGAGACCCTGACTCCAAAAAGAAAAAAAAAAAAAAGAGAGAAGAAAAGTGTAGGTGGGGCTTGTGGTGGCAGCTGCAATGAGCCCAAAAGCTGAACTGTAGCCAGGTGCCTGGTCCAATCTCGGACACTACTAGTGTCACCGGCTGGGCAAGTCCCCTCTGCCTGGGCCTCAGCATCTCCAGCGCAGGGGCTTTCCCTTCAGTGCCAAAGTCTTCAAGCCAGTGGAGTCATCGGGTTGGGTGAGCGTCATCCCAGCGTCAGACACAATGGCTCTCCATACCTGGGGACGGCAACACGACAAAAGCGATGTCCCGGGCCTGTGCCAAGGGGATGTGCAGAATCCATTCAGGCCGCAGCCAACTCTTCCTGTTGAGAACAAGCCCTCCTAACCCACGCTCTGCTTAGATCACTGCCTCTGAGCCGGGGCCATTGTACAGCCCATGCCGGAGGCATGAGTGCCACTGGCCAGGGATGCTGCTAAACATAACACACAGGACAAAACAATTCAGCCTCACACTTTGGCAGTGCCACAGCCTCCATCACCAGTGCCTTGAGCTCTTCATCTGTATGTGTCGGGGTGATACCACACAGCCAGCCCATCCTTACCTCAGCCACTGTGGGTCAATAATACCTTCCTGTTGAGGAAGAATGTGTGGAAAAGCTGAGGCGTCCCTGCTCCTTAGTTTTGGAGTTAGGGCACATTGCTAGGCTCCCATGGGGTCTGGAATGTTCCCAGGGACCAAGCCCCCAGCCCCCTAAGGAGGTTCTAGAGCTGGACCATGCAGATGTTGGGCAAATGGCATCCTCAGGAATAAGCACTAGTTGCTTGAGGGAAACTGAGAGGTAACATGGCTTTTTTTTTGAGACAGGGTCTCACTTTGTAGTTCAGGCTGGCTCTGAGCTCACTATGTAGTCCAGGCAAGCCTTGAACGCAGCAATCCTCCTGCCTCTGCCTCCCGAGTGTTGGGATGACAGGCGTGAGCCACCACGCCCGGCACTGTGGTATGTGGCATTGTATGTGGTTACTGGGGATCGAACTCAGGACTTTGCGCTTGCGAGGCAGGTGCTGGAACCACTGAGCTAACCCTCCGGCCCAACATGGCTTTTTAAAAGACAAAGGGAGCTAGACACTTAGGGACTACTCAGGCTGGACTGGACAGTGAGCTGGGGCCAACCCAGGGCAGGGAAGTACTGGCTAAGCCTAAGGGTACTCAGGACCACCAGACCAGGTCAACGGCCCTCCCTGCCTCTTCTGGGCTGTGCTTGGCTGTGTTTGTTCCCTGCCCTGAGAAGCGCTGTCCTAAGGCCTGGCCTGGACAGTGGGTGAGTGAGCCCTGTCGACGTGCGGCTTGTCACGGATGTCTGGCTGGCTGGTTGGACAGCTTTGCAGTCCCCCCCCCCCCCCCCGGTAAGCACGGCAGGGAACCAGACTGGCAGCATTCCACGGCACAGGACGGAAAGAGGGGCTCAGGGCCCTGACGCGGGCTCTGCTGTCTTCCTCCTCTGGGAGATGCTGCCAGAGAAGTTGCTGCCTGTCTGGTTTTGTTGGCTGGTTCCAGGCTGTCCAGGGTGGGCACTGTCATGTCTCCCTGCAGGCCTGGTCTACTGTGCGCGGCCGCCTTGTTAGGCCCTGGCTTCAGTCTGCCTAATTGCTGACACAAAGCAAGGTGGATGACACTGGCAGTGTGTTTACTGCTCTGAGATCCACTCCCCCCAAGGGAAGCAGACTTCATGATCCTCTCTCTAGCACATGGTGCACCATGATCACAGGCTGGGAGAACAGGAGCAGGGAGGACGTTGTTCCGCTAAACATGGCCATGGGTGGTCTGCACTCAAGTGTGCCCTGTGTGCAGCACTCTGTGTTCCACACTTCTCTGGACACAAGACACCGCTCAGAGGCTGTAAAGCCACTTGTCCCCTGCCTTCATTTTAAGATAATACAGAGGGTGGGAAAGGAAGCAGCAGCGCTTCCCCAATTTTCATCCCTGGGTCAGAGCCCCCCCAACAGGGGCCAACATGCCCTGTGAGCACTGGCCCTCTTAGGCATGGCTCTGGCCCTCATCTGTCCACCTGGCCTCACTGCCGGCCTGCCACACACCACACAGCAGTGCCGGTGACACTCTCCACCAAGCCTCAGATCCAACAGTTTCACCATCACAAAAATGAGATGGAAACTGCAAAGGGGCCCTTTGAGATCTGTAAGTTAAAACGGATCGACCCGCTCAGCAGCTGCCACATCTAACCTGGGGGTCCTTCTTGCTCCCAGGTTTCAGAGGCACACAGCTCACCGTGAGCCACCTGGGCTCTCTGGCCAAAGCCTGTTTGCAAATCAGATGAAGGATAGCAGTGCCCACAGTCCTCAGGGATTTGGGCCTCAGTTTCTTCCTATGTGAAATGGGAGACAGTTTATAAAGCAAGAGAACAGAGCCCTGAGCTGAGCACTTCCCCCAGTCCTGGCTCTTACGCTGAGGCCTCATGGGACGGGCCACTGAGGTTCTACTTAACCTCACTCTGTGAAGCCTGATGCAGATGCTGCTGTTGTGTGATGAGGAACAAGTGACTATTCAGACACTGAAAAAAACTGCTCCTGCATCCCAGGCATGCAAGCCCCACACCTGGAAGAGAAGTAGAGCGCAGGGTCTCCCCACCCTGTACCAGGAATCTAACTCAGGACCTTGCGTGTCTCAGGCAGGCAGGGCACTGAGCAAACATATCCAGCTCAAGTGTGGGTTTCTCAAAGAGGGAGTTTCCTCAGCTGTGCCATGGAAGGGCTAGAAGGACTCAGCTTCCTGCATCCTCTGGAACCAGAATCTGTCTCTTATGTGTTCCTCAAAAGGCTCTGGTCTCATTGCATCTGGGACCCACCATTCTAGTTCTGTCTGAGGAGGGTTAATTCCTTTGCATTCCATGTTGCTTACCCTCAGCACTAGGGAGACTCACTCCAACCAAGACATTCCTTTCAACCTGGGCAGCTTGGCCGTGGCAGGTGCATACCAAGCTGAACTATGACTGGCTGGTTTGCTGGCGGGAGCCCAGCTCTGAACTCCTGCTCCTGTAGCCCACTGCGGCTCCTCTTGCTCCAGAAAGGCACCTTAGATGGGAAGGCAGAAGCAGGCACCGTGAACTGTTCCTCTCCAGATGTCCTCATAGGGCACAATCTCCTGTCTTTCTTCTCCTAGTCACCGTTGCTGCTGATGGCCAGGAGTCCTGTAACTGGACGTGTCCCCTTGAAGCCTGTCTAGCTGCCCTCAGTCCTGCTGCCCAGAAAACTCCACCATCATTGTGGGGTGCCTGAGGCCACCCCACTCCTCTCTCCTCTTAATCCCAAAGGACAGGGTCCTATGGATACACAAATGTCATTGGGTATAGACAGCTGTCACATTCTGACCCAAACCAAAAGGGGCCAAAGGGCCTGAGTCCAAAAACACTTCAAGAAGCATAAGTCCATTGATTTTGGCCTCACTTGTAAGATTCAGAAATGCAATTCTAAACGGTCACTGTCACCCGCTCAGTAATCGGGCTCTGCATGGCAAATCCTCTCATGTTGGACATTCATTTCGGCAGCTTTCTGACAACCGCTTTCCAAAGGGTGGAGAATTTTCTCAAAATTAAATCTCTAGCTCTTTGCTCTCTAATGAAATTGATTTCTGCCTTGATACACAACAAAGCTTTCATTTTATTATTTGGTTAGAGTTTGACCACATTAATTACAAGTTTTTTCAGCATGGCTGCAAGTAATTGAGTTCCAAAGTTACTTACTATTGGAACTGATTGCTTTTTAAAAAGTGTGCCTCCCACAAAAGTAAGACAGTAAACTGAGGCTTCTCTCTAGACATTTTTGCTTAAGACTGGAACAATGCTGAACACTAAAACCCTTTTCCTAGCCTGAGAATCTGAACTCCAAAGGGTTATCATGCTGGCACGTGCAGACTGAGTTGGAGGGGTCTCGGATGCTCAGTTTTACCAGCAGAACTCACCTACCTGTCTCTAGATCACTGGCACCACAATCCCTGTCTCACAAGACACTGCATAGCCTGTTTAAACTGCTGTCTTACATTAGGAACCTGATGACAAAAGCCGGCCCCACCCAAAACACCTTTTCTCCATGAGGCTGTGTCCAGCACACAGGCCGTTTTTGGAAGGCACCCCCAACATAGGATAGAAGGAATGTAGGACTCTGACAGCAGAGACTGGCCTGGCTGCGGGTAAGGCACTGGCCTCTCCAAGCCCTTGTCCTCTGGGGAGGTGGAGACTCACCAGGCCTTCCAACTTTACAAGGCCCTCCTTGACCACTATCATTTTAGCTTCATGATGATCCTAGGAGGTAATTTACTACTACTATACAGATGTAGAAATTGAGGTCACAAAGCTAGTGAGGCGCCAAACCACGATTCAAACCAGGGATTTTGGTTTCCAGAAGTCCACTTTCTTGGCCACGACATAGTGGGGTCTGTCTCTGCTGACCACCCTCAATCAGACTATCCCTAATAATAGGCACAGAGAAGTCATCATAAAGAAGAGCTCACAAGCTCAAGACAAAGCTTGACAGCAGAACCAGGTATTCTAACTCTAGCCAATGAATCTCCTACTCTGACCCATGTAACAGCAACAAACAGATTATAAAGATTCATCGTGAGAAATTTAGAAAACATAGATGAGCAAAAAGACGAAGCTCTCCACACCATTTCACTACTCACAAAGAGCTGTCAGAGTCTGGTGCGATGCCTTCCTGTGCCCCATCTCCACCCCACCTTGCATGTGTATGTGGTAACCAGGGACAGGCAGGGTGGAATTCTGTAACCTGCTTTTCTTATAATCATGGCCCAGTTTTGATACTGTGATTACATATTCGGAATATAACCTCTGGAGGTGCCCTGAATATCTGCCTTGTACCTGGCCTTCTGGTGGTGCAAGACATACTCCCAAGAAGCCCTCTGTCACAAAAAGTACTTAGTAGAGACCAAATCACTTCAGACCCAAAGCCCCAGGATGACAGCAATACCAGCTGTTAGAGGGCAAATTAGAAAGTAGCCCCTGAGTTAATGAAGTCCCACTGTAATTTGAGATCTAAAAACTGGATGGCATTTTATAACAGCGACCCCACCAAGGTGGAACCCAGTGAAGAACTTCCTTCTTCCTTTGAACCTCAAACCTCTACATCTACATATCTTGCTGCTATTTCCCCAACAGTCTCTGGTTCTCTCCTTTCAATTTTCTTCACCCTGAGCCCTGCTCAAATGCTCTGCCTCCATGAAGCCTTCCAAGATACTGCTGCCAAAACTGACTTTCTTTTCCCTCTTTCTCCACTGCGGTGTCACCTACCTCCTATATCTCCTTGTCTGGACAGTGAGCTTAGAGGATGATAGGTCTGTGTGTCTCAGCACAACTGAAAGTCCAGTGCACAGGTGAGCTCCACAGTGAGAGCTGTACTGTAGGCCTGTTTGTGCACCCTACACTGAAAGTCTGTGCTGAGAACATGGCAGGCTGGCCCCCAGGCCTAGTACTTCAGCAGTGTGTAAATTTTCAAATGGAAAATAGCAGGGGGGAAAGAAAGAGAAGCTCTTTAAAAAGCATTTCTAATAGGCTGGCTTTGCCAAACCCAATTGTTTCTGATATTCCTCTGGGGTGAAGTAATCTTAAAAAGAAAAAGCATTATTAGAACTGGCAAAACATACTCACAACCAGCAGGATGGAGGCTCTCTCTGGGGAGCTACCTGGGAACGAGCAGGCTGGACACTCAGGCAAGAACCAGAATGGGGCGGCCTCTGCTGCAGTGGGGGCCAGGGTGGCCTGTGTGCAATGTGCCCCCCAGCAAAATCCTGTTTTTATAGCTTTAGCCCTTGAACTATGGGAGCAAAGATGAGGGCTATAAAAATCTGATGTCTGATTTTATAAATCGATCTACAGGACTTTTATGAAGAAAATGTGTTTTCAGGGACATGTAGATCCTGCCAGTAACTTACCTCAGGAGCCTAGAAAGGTCCCTTTCCTCCTTGGTCCCCATCTGAAAGCCAAGGTCTAGACCCGGATGACTCCAGCACCTTGGGCTCTACCCACTAGGTAGTAGAGAGAACAGTTAAATCCTGAACTTGACATGGAGGTTTTACTTACGAAGCTGGAGGCTTTGAGACTCACTGCTCACAGGTGTGGGAAACCCTATCTTCTCTGGAGCCTCTCAGTGTTTACTCAGCTCAAAGCAAAGTAAACTCCACATCAGACTTTCCTGGGGTCCGAATGAACTCTCTGCAAATGAGCCCTTGCACAGCTTCTCAGCATTTACAAGGGCTTTAAACCACAGTGTTCTCATACCTCAGGGCTGGAGGGCTCAGCAGTGGGAGGGGGTGGCTCACCAGGATTCAGGATCTGGCCCTCTGGCTCCCTGGTCACATCTTTTTTTTTTTTTTTTTTTTTTTTGCTTTTTGAGACAGGGTCTCGCTTTTGTAGTTCAGGCTGGCCCTGAGCTCACTATGGAGCCCAGGCAAGCCGCTGCGAACTCAGCAATCCTCCTGTCTGTGCCTCCCGAGTGCTGGGATTACAGGCATGAGCCACCACGTCCGGCATTGTGGTATGCGGTGTTGATTGTTGGTAGGTGTGTCTCCATGCCCAGCATTATATGTGGTTACCAGAGATCGAACTCAGGACCTTGCGCTTGCAAGGCAGGTGCCAGATCCACTGAGCTAACCTTCCAGCCCCCTGGTCACATCTTGATCCATGCTGCTCCTCCTCACTGATGGCAGACTTGAGGGCTGCAGCTATCTCCATGGCCTGAACCTTAGGCCCGCTCCCAAGTCCCCAACTATCCTGTTCCCAGATGGTTTTTGCAAAAATTCATGAAGTTAGGGCCAGGGATTTAGCTCAGTCCTGAGTTCGATCCTGGTACCACACACCACAATGCCAGGTGTGGTGGCTCATGCCTGTAATCCCAGTACTCAAGAAGCAGAGGCAAGAGGATTGCTGAGTTCAAGGCCAGCCTGGGCTACACAGTGAACTCAGAGCCAGCCTGAACTACAAAGCAACACCCTGTCTCCAAAAAAAAAAAAATTTTTTTTTGTAAAGTTATATTAACAAGATGTTAGAAATATGGCTGAAAAGAGATGATTTTCCTCATTTGGAGAGACCACCCAGTACCTGCAAAGAGCTGTCCCAGGGCACGAGAGGTCTCCTGACGACAGCCAGGCAGTTGGAATGCCTCCCCTGATGGCTGAGCCACACAGGCAGATTAACATGGGCCAATATGAGATAATGAAGAACTGGCTAGAAATGTAATCAGGGCGGTGTAAGCGCTGGAGAGGACTGAGAGCTCTCGGGGGAACAAAGGGCAGGCGACATGCCTGGCTGGGAGGGGACATGCTGCAGGCTAGAGGGAATTTTCTGCCAATGATCGGCACAGCCGGCACCGCCAGGCTGGCAGGAGCTCCAAGCAGGAACAGCAGAGGGAGGCAGAGCGAATGGGGAGTCCTGCCTCTGGGTCTTTAGTGAGGGTGGGGAGGGGGAGCCAAGTTGAGGCCGTGTGTTTCCCCAGCTGTTTTCAAACACCAGCTATGCTGGGTTGCAGTCACAGTTGGCAATGCCACCACTGACCTCACCAGCTACTCAGAAACCTGGGCATGGTACTCAACCTCTCACTTTCCCCCCACTTCAGTGGGACAACCATTTGTCCTTCAGCAATCTGGCACAGCTGCACCCGAGGGAGCCAGCCTTTCACTCCCAGTCCAACACACATCCACAGCCAGGCAAGCCTCCTTTTTTAAAGGTAAAAGACTACGCGTTTATTCTATCTTAAGGAATAAAAAGATCTAATTATTCAAACAGTTTTTATTATAAAGCTAAACTCTGAAGATATCAACAGAGTTGGCCTCTTTTTAACTTTTTCTCTTTAAATCAATAATTAAAAAGGATCAAAAAAGACAAATTTTGTTTAGTGTTTCTGACAAAGCAGAAAGGGTGAAAACATAAATAAGGATTTCATTTGGCAAAATATAATACAATCAGGCAAAGCTTCTTAAAACCTGTCTCAGCCTCTCTGCTACCAGGTGCCCCCTGCTTTAAGGCCAGCACCTCGGGGAGGCTGAGAACCTCCAAGCTTAGCTGAAGCAAATGACTGAGCAGGGTCAGGAAGGAGAAGTGGCTCAGGGCTCAGGGAAACTCTGCCCTTCCCTGGCTCCGTGGCCTTGGACAGGTTCCCAGGCTGCTCTGAGCCTTGGCCTCCTCTTCTAAAGAAGAAGCAATGAGTTGTTCCTCCCCACCAGCTGCTGGCAGACTGCGCCCAAAGAAGTGGCTAGGTTCGCCCAGCTGGGTCATGCACCTTGACATCTGGTTCAGAGCCAGACTGAACGACTCCTCTCCTCTGTTTTGAGGTTCCCACAGGCTGGATCAGGGACTGTAGGCCTCTGGGCCTTCTTCATGTCACTCCTCTGGCACCAGACCTCATTCAACCATGTCCAGAGAGAGGCCTGGGCCTGGCTGGGCTTCTCAGGCCCGGCTCAATAGGAAGGTGGCAGCCTACTGGCTGCTGCTTGGAGAACCCACAGGGCCAAAACGTGTCAGGCTGCATCAAAATCCTAACCCTTTACCCATTAGTCAAGACACAGTGTAACTGGTAGCTTGTTAATATGAAGGCAATGAGTGACCCTTGCCCTGCTCATCACACATTTCTCCAACAGGCACTTGAATTTTCTAAGAATCAGTCCCCTGTGAGGCACCCTGGACACACCATCTCAGCCATGCACAGTAGCTGGCAGGACAGGACTCACCCACTGTGCTACTGAAGTTTAAACTGAGAAGATTCAACCTGACCCTCTCTCAGAGGAGGGGGCGAAGAGCCAGATGGGTGAGGTACGATTTGAACCTAAGTGTCCTGGGAGCAGGCCAGGGCCCTTCTCACACTGTCCATTCCAAAGCTCCTGAATCCCCATGGTACCCGAGGCAGGGTCCAGGAGAGAGAAGGTTTGAATGGTGAGGGCGACAGCTTGGGAAGTGCTTTGCCACAGGGAGGACGCGCTTCCTCAGTCGCTGGGAATGAAGAAGACTGAGATTATCACCAGGGAGGGCCCTCGCCTCCTGCACGGCATCTGTACACTCCAGAGCATGCTGTTCTCACTTGGCCCCCACAAAGAGCAGCTGAGGAGCGGGCTCGCCTAAAGCAGCAGCTCCTAATTGCAGCACTTCCTTTAGACCTTCTCCAAGGACAAACTATCAAGCACACTAAGTGAGCACAGAAACACTGTCCTTCATGAAACCCTCCAAGGACAGTGAGTAAAGAGGGCCCCCCCATCTCGGGGAGACGCAAACACAAGCCGGAAATGAGATCAGCCAGAAGGCAGCAGGCCGCTTCTCTCTGAGCCTTGCTTTCCCCATTTGTACAGCCTACAGGACCAGATCACCCACGAAGTCTCTTTCTGTCCCCTAAATCCCAAATTTCCACACACTGTACTTGCGGAGTTGCTGCGCTGACCTTTGGCAAACATGCTTCCCCATGAGCTGGCACTAAGGGGAAGTTCTAGAGAACTTTCTACAAGCCACATACCTACATGCTGCCACTGTGAAGGAGTGAAGAGGGCAGAGGGAGATTGGGTGGAACCCAGAAAATCCCCAAGAATCTAGGCCACACTCCCAAGTCTACAGACAGCTGAGCTACTACTATTGACTCGAGCACTAGAACACACTGGGCACATCCTATGTGCACGCTCACTCTATCCCTCTGATACAGCGAAGTGTTCCAAGTATTCAGAAACTGAGGCTCAGACATGCTAAGCCTTTTGCCCAACACACCCTCCTAGCAGGTGGCAGGGATGCAATCAGAGCTGGACAGCTGCTCCCCCTGGGAAAGGAGGAAAGTAGGTGCTGGTGATGGGGACACTGCACTGCAAAGAGGCTGCTTCCTCTGCTCTGGCTGCTGCCCACCCCCAAATGCCTCAGTCCTCCTCATTCTTCCCCTCACTGCTCTCTGGGACTGAACTGTTGGGCTGTGTGCCTGGAGCTACAACTAGCCACCTGATGCCCACCTTCACCCTGCATTCCTCTCCCTGCGGCCCCTCCACAATACCTCAGGCAGACATGGTGTCAGAGGAACACAGGGTGCTTGGCCAGAAACCCAGGGCCCTACACTCAGAGATGGGCAGTGAGGGTCCTGAGGAAATGCATCATGTGCCCTAAGCTATAGCCAGTTCCCTTGAAAGAGGAGAACTCACTGTGCCCTTAAAAGGCCTTGTGGAGACTAGTGACTAAGGACTGAAATCTAGGCTTTCCAGAGCTATGTGGAGTCTCAGCAACTGCTGGCAGCCCCCAGTAGCCTCAGAGAGACTGCCCTGGCAGCTCATGCTGGGAGAGGCAGTCATGGTGGGGCACGGTGCTTGCAGCTTTGGTTGCTGACCCACTGGGGGACGATCAGGCAGTGGAGGGAAGCAGTCTGCGACAGAAGCACGGCACACAGCCTCCGTGGCCATCCCTCCCCATGCTATAAACCCTTATTATTTCTAGCTCCTGGCTGTCAACAGCAACAAACTAAGATTAATCACTCGCCCGCCTGCCTAGACCCAGACATGCCTACTGTTTGAAAACTCTCTCCTTCACTATATAAATCAATGAGGGGAGAGAAGAAAGAAAAACATTCCTAACTAAAACACGTCCCCTTGGCTCCTCCTGGCCCTGCCACACTCACTCTCCACTGGAGCCCCAAGAGGTGCCCCAGTAGTCAGCACTAACCCTGTTCCTCCCAGCAAATGCGAGGGAATTCTGAAGGGCTGGAGGCCTGTTTTTCACTAATAAACTACCTGGGGGGCCAGACAGGGCCCTCCCAACATCCTTGGGCTAAGTAGAGGGGCTCCGTGGCCTAATCATGAAAGCATTAAGCTGGAAAAATGGGTACTGATAGAACTTAGGGCCCCACACATGCTGGGCAATTGTATAGCTCTTTACTGATCTACACTTCCAGTCTTTTGTTTTAAAGACACCAACAAGGAAAACACTAACTAGCTCTAGAGATCTAGCTTAGACAGGCAGCCTAGCCTGACCCCCCTCCCCCAGGCTCTATTCTCTGTTCACAGGACTGGGCAATGTTTCTGATTTTCTCTCTCTCTCTCCAGTCCTCCCTCCTTCTTGCCATACTGGGAACTACGTCCAGGTGTAGCCTGCCATTAAGGTACATCCCCAGCCCCTTTTATATTTTATTCTGAGATAGGGTCTCACTAAGTTGCCCTGGCTGACCGCGAACTCATGATCCCCCTGCTTCAGCCTACCAAGTAGTTGGGATTATAGGTATATAGCTACATACCTGGCTTTCAAGGCTCTGGAAGAACTGGAAGGAACAAAGCTAACATTGGCACCTCAGTGATACCTGTCTCAAATTAAAAAATAAGGACTGGAGACATATGGCTCATTGGTCTGCCTGCCATGGCCTAGGAAGTGGCAGTCTGCATGCCCCATCCCCAGGATGCCATGCAGGCAACATGGCTGGTAGGATGCCTGTTTTCCCCCAGCTGCAAACCCTGTAGTCTTTGAAGTGCCATTTCCCTCATCTTGTCCAGATTCTCTTGCAAAAATGCATGTAACCAGAACTTGAAAAAGGCTTCACAGTCCAAAGTGCCTGAAGAACCCGTTTAATGAGATTTTTCATAACTTTGTAAAATGCTTTTCCTACTGCCTGCCTCTCTAGAGACAGGAAACGGTGTTAAGAGTTTTCTATTTTCTTGGCAACTTCTAAAGTCCCAACCCTCTGTGAGTGCACCCGGGGCCAGTGCTGGGTATGAGGTCAACCTGCCACCACTACTGGAGGTGGGGACAAGGGAGGGTCCTGTAGGCAGGAGAGGAGGGAAAGGATGACAGTGATTTGGCAGGATCTCTGTGTTGGCACTGAGGTGGTGTCTGCCTTGGACAGACCTCGAGAACGGTGGAGTGTGCAGGCGCTGAGGGCCGCTGACACTCTGAGGGGAGACTGGGAAAGCGGGGTATGAGTGTGAGGGAGAAGCCAGAGAGCTGGGTTGAGTGGGTCCCGTCAAGCAATGTCCTGGCCCTGAGAACTGTGACACACCCCCTGGGAGGCACACCTGCCAAGGCCCTCCTGCTCCACTGTGGCTTTGCCTGGGCTGTGGCTTCTGCTTCAGAAGCCCTTCTGGCTGTTCCTGTCTGGGGAACACTATCTTCTGTCTGTCTCTCTCCTTTGTGGTGCGGGGGTGGCGCTCCGCTGAGCTCTACTGCTGAGCTACCCATTCCCAGCCCTTTAAATTTTATTTTAATTTTTTGGAGACAGGGTCTCGCTTTGTAGTTCAGGCTGGCCCTGAGCTCACTATGTAACCCAGGCAAGCCTCGAACTCAGTAATCCTCCTGTCTCTGCCTCCCGAGTGCTGGGATTACAGGTGTGAGCCACAACGCCTGGCCCTTTTTATTTTTTTATTGAGACAGGATTTCACTAAGTTGCCCAGAATGGCCTCCAACTTGTGATCCTCCCACCTCAGCTTGCTGGGCAGCTGAGACTACTGGCATACGCCACTGTGCTTGGCTTTTGTTCAAGTACAACCTCCTCACTGCAGATGCTCCTGAGTCTCCATAACGGGGACTACCCCTGTGTGCCACCTCTGGGTTCTCTCCTGGTGCCCTGTGGACAGACCTGCATGCAGTGAGGCAAGGGCTGCCTGGCCAGGCTCTGAGCCCCAGGGCCTGGTGCTCCTCCCCATGGCTCTTTCTGATGGTTAGTCAGTGCCTGGTACAGAAGGTTTTTAGAAATATCTTCTAAGGAAAGATGGAATGGGTGGAGGGCTGTGTCCTCTGAGGCCAGACTCTCCAAATGCTTTCTGTACCCTGAACAGCCTCACAGCAGGCCTGGAGGCTTCCACAAAAATGCCAGAGATGGAAAAGCAGCATAACTGGAATTCTGAGGCCCATTTGTACCCGCTCCTCACAGCATGGAGCACAGGGATGTCATTCCTCACTTGCTCTGACAGGCAGCTGGACCAAGAGAGAAGCCACACACCTCCTCAGTGCCTGGCAGACCGACCGGTGTTCACCCAGAGCAGCTGTAACATGCAGCACCAGGGCTGATCCACTTGTGTGTGAGATGATTAATGCCTGGGTGTCACTCCCTGGTTGGCAGCTAGAGTGGGCAGGTGATGCTGTGGCCACTCAGAGAAGCAAGTCTGCCTCCCAGGCATGGGTTCGCCCAGCCCAGCCACTGGATGGGCTAACCTATCTCCCATTTTGGGCTTCTTTAAGGGAAGGCTGATCAGGTGAATACACCCCTCTGGCCTTTCGGGTGGTGAGCTAATGGCTCTAGACAAGCATGCAAAACTAAACCTCCTATCTCCAACACCCCAGGCGCAGACCAGTCATCCAAACTCTAGTCCTGATAATCACATCCGACAGTATGGGTGCAGCAACGAAGACCAGGGCCAGATAGCGACATTTGTGTCCAGGCAATCACTATGCTGTGCCACAGCTCCCCATTTACCTCTCTGGCCTGGGTACCTCAGATCATCCAGCCAGAG
The DNA here is from genome assembly GCA_004025085.1 of Thryonomys swinderianus. Taxonomy (NCBI): domain Eukaryota; kingdom Metazoa; phylum Chordata; class Mammalia; order Rodentia; family Thryonomyidae; genus Thryonomys; species Thryonomys swinderianus. Next base: position 26,697 of record PVIC010011858.1, on the reverse strand, counting down.
CATACCAAGGACAAAGGAGGCTGAGCCAACAGACAGAGACATGTGGGGAGTTGAAGTCCACTCTTTGCTGGGCCTTCACTCCTTGCCTTCACTGGGGGAAGGAATGTGGCCAAGGTCACACAAGGAGCAATAAATGGCAGGACAGGATGCCTGTCCAGAATTGTGGATAACAGTTCTCTTAAAAATGGACTTCAATCAAACCAGAGGGCTGATGGCAAGAACACGAAGGTAGCATGATATGGCACTAAAGTTCAAAGAAAAGGCACGGAGGCCACTAGCCAGGGAGCGGGGAAGCTGTGGGAGGCTAGGGCCTGCTGCTTCACCAGAACACCAGATCCTCTGGATTACAAGCACCATGCCACCTCAAAGGTGTTATTGATCCTTAGGAGGGCCCTGCTATCACAGGCCAGGATTGGAAGGGCACTGTCTTCCTGGCCCTAGGAAGCCCATCTATGAGGTGGCATTTGGGGCTGTCTGTATAATCAGGAGGCTGGACAGAGGCCTGAGAAACAGATTCTCAGGGCACCAATGTTATCACTTGTTTTACAATTGGGCCCAGATTCCTTCTGAACTTCCTCAACAGCACCCCGGACCTGCCATGTAGACCCACAGTACCCAGTGTCCAGTCAGGCCTCCCTGGCTCAGGGATCAGTAGTCTCACATGAAATGAACATGGAGTCTGAGGAGGCTCTGGCCCTATGGAAGGAACTTCTGGGTATGGCATGGGGTGCGCCATCCTGTCCTCCTCTGTGTATCAATGAGTTCTTTCATGGCTGCTTTTTTTTTTTTTTTTTGAGACAGGGTCTTGCTTTGTATTTCAGGCTGGCTCTGAGCTCACTATGTAGCCTAGGCAAGCTTCGAACCCAGCAATCCTCCTGCCTCTGCCTTCTGAGTGCTGGGATGACAGGCATGAGCCACCATGCCCGGCACTGTGGTATGTGGTATTGATTGCTGGTGGGCATGAGTCACCATGCCCAGCATTGTATGTGGTTACTGGGGATCGAACTCAGGACCTTGAGCTTGCGAGGCAGGCGCTGGAACCACTGAGCTAACCCTCTGGCCCTCACGGCTGCTCTTTTAAACAACTGGATTCTAGGAGGACTGAGCCTCACAGAGGAACTCAGACTGACAGGAAGAGCAATGACCCAGCATGACCAGGCCTTGGAATTTGCAAGCCGCTGGGGCTGTGGGAAAGGTTGGTGACCTGAGTCCTGTGGCTGCTTTCTTTGCCTCTTGCAGTCTAGAAAAGGCCATTCAGCCAGGTCACAAGCTTATCTCGGGGTGGGGGTGTAGAGCAACCTGGTCTTCCCTGTGCCGATGTAATGCAGTTCCTGGGCAATGCCCTTGCCTCCATCCAATTATGGATCTCTGGCTTTAGTCACCACTGCCAGGCCTGACAAGCTGCAGTCTAATACACTGAATTTCCCTCCACTGCCATGACTGACCAGTTTCTTTAAGTTATCAAGTCTGATGGCAGAGGATGAAGCACACAAGTGCAAGCTGGTCAGAGAACAGAAGTACTCCTAATTTCTGCGTGTTTCAATGTCCTCCCACTTGGTTAGCATCCTCCCTGGCTGGGCAGTGGTCCTGCTTCTGGTTGGACCCCCTCCCAGTAACAAGATACTCACTATCTTGAGACAGCTTTGGGCTGCCCTAATTATTCACTAGCTCTTCTACTGAGTTTTCTCTCCCTGGGCTGGACTCTGCCTTCTGAGGACACATGACCACATGGTCCTTAAGAGAAGTGTGGGGGCTGCAAGTAAGTCTCTGCCTGTCTTCCCTTCTCCCAGACCCTCTGCATCTGTCCAGCCTCTACCTATGCTGCCACCTTCCGCATGCTCTGTGGTGTATCATAGTCCCTCTTGGGGCAGAGCCCAGCACACTGGGCAGTGCTGCTCCACAGCAGAGGACAGGCTAGCCTCATCTTTCCTACACAGTCCAAGACCCGTCTACACTGACAGCACACACGCGAGCTCTCCTGGCAGCAGGTGACGGGTCCTCTAGCAATAAAGTAGGGACAAAGAAGAGGCCACATAGACAGAGCCACTGTGTCTAGGGGATTTGTGGTGGTAGAAAGTCTAGGTTTATGCCTCAATTTTGTCACTGAATCCTTGGCAAATCTTCTTTACTCTGGGCCTCCATTTTCTTGTCTGTAAAATATATATTAGATCTTTTAAGCTAGGCACAGAAGCACACAGCTGTGATCCCACTACTGAGGAGGCTGAGGCTGGAGGATTGCTGAGTTTGAGACCAGTCTGGGCTACTTAGTGAGTTCAAGGTAAATTTGAACCACAAAAGGTCCCACCCAATAGTTAAACTGAATAATGGTGCAGCCAACCTCAAGTCCTCATTTAGGAAGCCACCATCCTGACAACACCTCATGGGGCAGAAGGACCTGACAGCTTACAAGGCAAACCCACTAGGATTCCTTTCCACTCTTCCCAGCGCTCCCCCAGTATGTGAAAGGTAAATGCCAGACCTGCCCAAACAGTGACTCAGAGCCTAAGGCGAGCACCCTCACCAATAGCCATGTGGTGCTGTGGAGTGAAATAGCTGCTCTTGAGTTCTGGCCCTGCCGTATGGGCCAGCCTGCCATAGTCTCAGTTTCCCAATCAGCAGAATGGGGACTATCTACTCACTGGAGGACTGTAGTGAGATTTATGATGGGAAGCGGACAGGCAGAGGGCCTCTGACAGACCCCAGCTCACAGCATGTATGAGACTGTTCCCAGCTACTTAAACCCTAGACATGAATCCTTCTCTGAGGAGGCAGCAACAGAAAGCCTAACTCCCAGAAGAGCAGCACCAAATTAAAAATCAAGTCTTAAAATAACAGGAGTGGTAGCTTCCCCAGGAGGAACAGTGTTACAGGGTCTTTGCACGTTGTGCTGGGGCTGCGGGGCGGGTGTGAGCATGTGTGTAAGTGCTATACTCACTTCAGTGACAGGGAGTAGTCGTGCTTGCTGGTCTGGCTATTCCGCACGAGGTAGCTACACTCCTTACAGAGGCGCAGCAGGTTCTCGGCGTCTCCTCTGCTGATGGCTCCGTGATACCATCTGGGGAGAGGGCAGAGTACGGTCAGAGCCTATTAGCAATGAGGCTTCTGCAGACTTCTACAGACCACCCTGGGAGACTGGGCACCCTTGGAGCCAGCTGCCTGCTCCCTGGCCACCAAGGGACAAGGAAGGTTTTGCCTTGTATCTAGATGAACCCTAAAGTCTCATGCAGTCAGAGGTGTGGCTATTTCAGAGATGACTGGATCTAGAGTGTGTGATGCTGGAATTGGTTCATGGTGCAGGCTGAAGGGCACTAAGATTAAGGGTGTGAGTGCTGCCCACCCAAGTTGTCTGGATAAGATGTAAGGGGCAGAAGATGGTCTCTTGCGGCTTTATACCTTCAGTCTGCCATGAACTGTTGCCCCTCTGCATATGGCACCCTGGCTTAGGGCCAGCTGATTATGAACTGAACCCTCTGTGGGTTCAGACAAATAAGCCCTGTCTCCTTTAACTTTGGGTTTGGAGTATTTTGTCTCAGTAAAGGGTAACTAAGACAGCAGGTATCCACTGAGTCCTTCACTGTTTAGCAAGTGTTTACCAAGTGTCTGCTGCACGCCAGCTCTTAGCAGGGGACAGGGGATAAACGTAGGAGCTGCCCCTCAAGAGGCTCACACTCCAGGATGGGGTGTAGGTAACAGCTGCTAGATGGTCATATAGTGCACTATGTGGGGAAAGGAACAACAGAGATGAAGTGAGGCTGGTCACATGGCTGGGACAGGAAGTGCCCAGGAAAGCCATGTGGAGAAATTGCCACTGCAGGGCAGACCTACAGGAGGTGAGAGAAGAGCTGGAAAGGATTGTTTTGGGGTGTGGGAGGGGAGTTCATGGAGCAGCCAAGGTGGGAGGCTGCAGTGTGCTCCAGAAGCAGCCAGGGGCCAGTGGTACTGGGGTTAGGGTGGCAGTGCTGCCTGAGAGGTAGGCTGGATGCAGAGGCTTCTGTCTATCTGATGGAGTGCACCAGAGGGTACTGATGGGAAGGCCGCGCTCCAACTGTGACATGCACGAGGCAAGGGGACAGCTCTCATTACTCAAGACAGGCAGTCGGACAGTAGCGGCACCATGCTTCATTCACTGTCCTTGGCTCTGGTTGGACACATGGGAATCCCTGCTTTCAGATACTGCACTCAACAGGGCAGAGTAAGGGGGGCCCAGTGCAGAGGGGCTAAGTCCTCCAAGCGCAGGATGCAATGGAAACACTGCTCTTTGGGGCTGCAACCGCTGTAGGTCAAGCCCCATGAAACAGTAAAGTTCCACACTGCCAACAAACGGCATGCTCAAAGCCAGCGAGGGCTGTGTGCCAGTGAGAGGTGGTGAGACATGGAGCCAGGAGGAGAAGCAGATGCTGGGCGCTGGTAGAAGCACGGCTGTGGCTCTGGATCATGGCTCTGTGTTCACAGGCTGGGCAGTGACCAGCTGAGCCTGCGCTACCTACCATATCAGGGTCGCGGCGGCCCTCTCTGGGGTCTGTGCGATGTCATGGTGACCCTACAGGAAAGGCTCGTATGGAGCCGAGGGTGGGAGGTTTTCAACAGACAGCAGAGGAGCATCTGTGGAGCTGGGGCCGGCAGCCTGAGTGGATGCTGAGCTCCTGCAGCGCACGCTGTGCATCACGTTTCCAGCCCACGTGTGGACTCTGCCCTGATACATGGCCTGGAGACCGTACCTCTGAGTGGCTGCCCCTGCGCACTTCCTGCCACTAATGACTTAAAACACAGATTCTGAGAAATGGGCACTGGAGAACCTCTGTGGCCATCAGGAGGCAGCCGTGGAATGAGAATCTGGAGGGGACCTGCCTAGGTCAGGGGTCACTTCTTTTCTCCAGCTACAGAGACAGAACTGTGACGTCAAGGGATGTGGTGTGGTGGTGGTGGGGCATTGATCAAAGTGTTTCCAAAGCCAGAGAGGCCCAAACATACTTCAGAGAGGACCTAGAACTATAAAGACCGAATCAGTCAGAGACAGAGTTGACTTCGGAAACAGGGTCCAACGGATCTCGAGACTGAGCCCCAGACAGCCTGTGTAACACACCCCCAGTGAGCTGACAGAAACATTTTATTAGGAAAACAGCTTCCACCACCTGAAGCTGAGCTGTCCTCAGGGAAAGGCCTAGGAGAGGTCTCCAGGGAGGGCTGCCCCTGCCTGCCCCTCCCCAGGCACAGAAGCAAGCCCTGCTCAGCTGCAGAAGGGCCTGGGGGCCAGGTGGGGTCTCAGTCCTCATTAAGGATAATCCCTGGTGGTAAACAGGATAAGCTGCCGGTTTCTTTCTATGGGGGAGAAAGGCAGGGGACTGGGGTCGAGGATCAAAGGAGAGAAGGAGCAAAGGGCATCAGGTCAGGAGACACCAGTCGCTCAGTAGCCTGCCAGCAGGCGGCTATATACCAGGGACAGACTGGGTCTCTGTGGTCTTGAGGAGGACCTGTCTGGACTAAAGAGAGATTCCAGGTAGGAGGCACCTTGGGGACCCTGTGGAGTCAATCAAGAACTATGGGATTTAAGAGATTCAACCAGCACATTCACTCCAACAATATCTACTAGTTCATCCAGTATTTACTTGCTGCTCACTATACTTTTTATCTATGGGTCGGATGAGAGAGACATAGGAAAACCATTCCAGACAGTGACAAGTGCTATGCAGGATGACAAGGGCTGTGGTAAGGCAGTGACTGGTCTGGAGGAGGAGCCTCTTCTAAAGGAGTGTCAGGAAAGGTCCCTGAGGTTAGGCATTTGACCTGAGATCCTGGTAAAGGACCAGTGTAAACATCAAGTGGGAAGGTCCTGAGGTAGGAAGGTGCCTGAGATGTCCCCATAGCAGAATGGTGACAAGAATGGCCTAGCACTGTGCACACAGTGGTTAGGGTAAGAGTGGGGCAGGAGGCAGGGCCAAGTTACTTGAATCTGGTTTCATCCTAAACACGGAGGAGGAAAAGTGTGATACAGTGACTTTGCTTGCTTTGGCTGGTTCTACAGAGGATTAGCCAGGCCCCCTGAAGAGAAGCAGGAGACAAGTCAGCAGGTGGGAGATGGGTGCAGAAGAGGGGGGAATATGCAAATTCTGGCTGTTGCTGCTGTTTTGTTTTTTTATAATGGAGACTGAACCCAGGGCTTTGCTAATGAGCTATATCTCCATTTATTTTTATATTTTATTTTGAGACAGTCTTGTTAAATCAACTAAGATGTCCAGACTGGGCTCTAACTTGTGATCCTCCTGGCTCAACCTCCAGGAGTACCGGGTTACAGGCATGTGCCACCATGCGTGGTTCAAGTGGTGCTTTACAGGAAGGAGTAGCAGCAGACCCTAGTAATGCAGCAGGTCCTCATGGAAGGGCCTCCTCTAGGCCGTGTGTGTGCGCACCGGTGTCAGTGGTGCATGACGTGTAAGCAGTGCCCAAGTAAGGTAAGGCTGGGGCACAGATCACGAGTCCTGGCCAACCTGCGCACCACTCTGGGCCCTACTGGCCCCATGTGTGCAGTGGGAATGCTAATCCCTTCCATAGCACATTTGCTTGTTAAGCAGATGATACACCTACAGATACCAGCACAAGACTTCATCTCTGTTGTATCAAGCTCCCAGAAAAATGCACCCTAGTTCAGGTATGTGGGAAGGTGAGAGATGGAAAAAGCAGCATTCTGGGGTAAAACACAGCAAATGGCAGGATAGGGAGATGGAACTTTGTCCTGGAGGTTCTGGGGAATGGCTGAAGGTTTCAGAGCCGGGCAAGGATCTATCTGCACACAGAGAGGCTCTGCACAACAGGGAGATGGTCATGGGCAAGGAGGATGGGCAGTAAGGAGGAAAAGGTATTAGAATTCAGGGGCTCTTTGAGTGGGATTTGGCTACTGAGTGGAGGTGAGAAGAATCAGAGAAGGAAAGAGCAAACCTAGATCAAGAAGGAGTTGCCCAATTATACATACCCAGCTAACGTAGAAACAAAATAGCATTGTGGCTAGGAAAAAAGCCCTACTTTACACGGAGGGGACAGGCTTACTTTCTACTTATTTTTTCAAGAACTGACTTACTGCCTAATGAATGAGAAGCTAGGATGGAACCATGTAAATAGGAGAGGGGAAAGCTGGCCATACAGGGTGCAGAGATGAGGCCAGGGCCAGCACGCACTGCCTCGAGCTCAGCCCCAGGCCGGGGTGCTCTCCATCACTACAGGACCAGGGTGGGGTCGGGCTGCGCCCTCGCAGAACTTACATCTGCTTCTCCAGTGGGACGGCAGGGTCCACTCTTTCTCCCAGGATCCCACAGAACTCAGGGCTCCCATGCTTGATAGGCTTGAAGCCCCCTCCGGGAGCACGAAGCTGGCGCCGCCGGTCCCGTGAAGGCGAGGGGGATGACTGCCGTTTCTCACTCCCATTGAACTGGGCTGTGACACACAGACAGAAACAGCACATGGTTACTCAGAGCTCAGCCCAGAAGTTCTTGGGGAACACAGCTGGGCTAACTGTTCAGCACACAATCTGTAGGAGGAAGAGAGATGGTAATGATAAAGCACAACTCCAAAACTTTGGTTTCTGCCATGGTTTGAGTATGTCTTCAAAGCTCACATGTTGGACCTTTGATTCCTTAATGGGGAGTGTTGGGAGATGGGGCCTAGAGGGGTGTTTGGGTCAGGGAGCACCCTCACCAGTGCAATATGCACTGGATCTTCTTGGCACTGGGCTAGCTGCCGAGAGCAAGTTATTATCAGCAAGGTGGCCCCTCGTGCTTCCTCTCTGCTGCACATGTCCCTCTTGCCCTTCTGCTTTCTGCTGTCAGAGAAAGGCCCTCTCCAGTACCATGTTCAGGACTTCCCAGCCTCTAGAACCATGAACCAAACTAACCTTTTCTTTGGTATAAATTGCCTAACCTCATGCATTTTTTTATTACAACAGAAAAGGGGCTAAGACAGCCTCCCAAAACAGGACAAGCAGCTTCTGTCACAGACAGATTATGTACTGAAGGGGTTGTTTGGATCTCCACAGGTCACTAAGCTCTATCCCACAGAACTCTCTGTGCATCTTCTAACAGGGGAAGTGCCACACCTATCATACCTAGGGACACTGTGGTCACATCTGCTCCCCCTCTTCTCCTGGGACAGCTCTACAGAGCTTCACTCAAGGTTCATGTTGCATCCCCGGAGTCTGATCCTCCTCCTTCAGAACCCTCTCTATGGTCCTGGGCCATGGGAGGCTGGGACAATGCACTGCACTATGGGACAGCCCCTGCAAACACTCCAAAAGAGCAGAATGTAATGAGCAGAAACTAATTGCCAGAAGCATTCCTAGGGACCAGCCAGTCCATCTTGCAAGTTTTCTCCCTGGGCTTCTGTCTCCTGTGAAAAACAAGGATAAAGACAGGACCCATTCGTGGGGATTAAATCAGGTAAGGCACAGAGATCTCAAGCAGAGTGCTTGACAGGGATCTATGCTCAATGTTACATATAAATGTGTGCTTTTATTATCATGTCTGCTCAATGCAGATACAATACAAAGGGTTTCACATCATCACATAAAAGAGCTACCAAAATAAGCTCTCCTGAATCTGCCAGTGCCCAGTTGTGTGCCCTGGCCAAGGTACTTACCCTTTTAAGTGGAGAGAGAGAGAGAGACTATCCTTAGTATACAGAGGGCGCCAAGTCAACTGTCCTTAGCTGAGCCTCCCAGTAGTGGGAAGCTTCCCTCTAGCCAGAATGCATAGAGGTGGTCAGCCATCATCTGACCTCAGATATAGGGCAATCAACCGTCATGCTCAAGAAAGTGGTGGGAAGATTCCAACCAGGAATATGGCACCTGTGCTCTCGACTGTGACTTAGAAATGCAAATAAACTTGCTCTATGGCTCAGCTACTGGGCAGTTTCCTGCATTAGATCTGATGGAGCATTTCTGTCCTTCCAAGATACTCTTTCCATTAACCACCACAGAAAACTTGGAAAGGAGGCTCCTGCCACGGAAATCTCTCAGGCACTCCGGCCCACCCACTCTGGTGAGAACGCAGAACACAGCGATAGGATCTGCCAGACAGTCCCTCCACCGACACTGGGAAACACTCCTTCACGGGTGCCAGCTATGGCTCAAAGCTGCTAAAACAGACAAGAATGCCTGCCTGATGGCCCGGAGGTCTGGCAGGAGGGACGAGCAGTAAGTCAGTACATCAATGGCTGGTGACAAGTGTCACCGAGACAGCAGGACAGGACAAGTGATGTCTGTGTAACACTGGGAAGGAGGGAGACATCCATAGGAAAGACATTCTTGGCAGAGGGAAAATGGAGATGTCTAAACTGGAGTGTAATAGAAACAAAACAGCCTGTGCATAGGCACAGGAGCCAGATAGCTGGGGCTTCACTGGTTTGCGGAAGGACTTGGCTTTGTTGTGATAGATGAAGAGCTTGGCATTTGGATGGAGAAGGGTTTAACCTAGCTCCTTTTAAACAGGTTTGCCGCACTGAAAAGAAAGGGAGTACGGGGACCCCCCTGGACTTCCACTCCATTTTGCTGTGAACCTAAAATTGCTCTGAAATACAGTTTACTAATTGGAAGAGATGGGATGAGGGAGTGTACAAGGAAAGAGGGCAGGCTCCGTAAGTGGAGTGTGGGAAAAAGGCCAAGGTGACGCAGGCTTAGGCCTGAGCACTAGGAGGACGGCCAGCACTGCCTGGGGGGTGGCTTGCTGAAGACTCCTGAGCCCCTTCCTATGCAGCAGTGGTGGCTGTCACATTCCCCGGGGCCTCTGCCCCTCCCTGGCCCCCTGGATAGTCTGGATCTCTCCCAGGTTCCTGCTGTAATGCACTAGCCCTCAGCACTGATCAGATGGGGTGTATTCCTGGGCAGGGGAGCAAGGAGTGGAGGTCCTGACCTGAGTATGTACTTCGCAGAGTCTTTGGTGGATGATCTTGCATAGGGTGAGCACTGGGGCCAGGTGGACAGGTGAGTGTAAAGAGCTTGACCCTATGAGTCGGGATAATTAGAGAAGGACATTCTCTGGCTGGCTTTGAGAGACGGTACTTGCCGGGTGATGGAGGGGGTTGGAGGAACCTAGAAACAGGGCACCAGTGCAAGTGGGTGAACATAGGTGACTCCAACAGCACATGATTGATCACCCATGGGCAAATCGGGAAGGACGACTCTATGGGGCATAGATTTCTGCCTTAAGGGACAGCATGGCCTCCACCACGATGGGACCAGGGGGTGCTTCTCCATAATGGCTCTTTCTGCTACCTCTGTGGCTGTCAGAAACAGCAGGAAGCACTCAACAGGTCTGCTGTGGGGAAGGCGTGAGGCTGGAATGAAGGTGAAGGGTTAATTTTAAACACAGGCTCAAAAGAGAGGGGTACCAGATGAATTGTAAATCATTTCAGCTCTGGCATCCTGGGGCTCCAATGGCTAAAATCAGGACTGGGAATTTCAGCTCATACAGAACCCCTCAACAGACCACAGAAGCAGGTAAGAGGAAGTGTGGCCCACAGACTTGGGGAGGCACCAGCTCTGCGGCACAGCCTATCGGGCCCTTGGTGCCTAGCTGTTTGTCTAGATGCAGGTCACCTGACTGGTTCCACTTACCCTTCGGGGCCACCTCTTTCGGACATGTTTCCTGATTTTATCCTCCCCCAGAAGCACCTTGATCCCAGCCCGTGGATGGCACCTACTCACTAGTTTCCTTACCTGGCTCTTTGTGAGTCCCTGAGGGCATGGCCTGTATCGAATATGCCCCATACCTAAGCCTACTTCAGTACATGTCGGGTAACAGGTGCTCCATGAATGCTACATGAAGAAGCTTAATGAGCTGCTGTTTTGCTTTACTGGGAAAAAATATCGGTTTTGCTACCACATAAATTGGATAAAACCTCAGAACGTCCTAGTCAACACTAATTCCCCACTGAATTAATTTATGCATTCACTGGCAAGCTTAATAAAGCAACCATATATTTTAGAGAGAACAGGTGGTGATGAATGACAGGCTTAATTAGGCAAATCATTTCACCTAAAATACAAATACACAAACTCCAAGGGCAGTGATTCGGCAGGCAAAGAAAAAAAATTTTTTTAAGAACAAAAGCTGCAAACACAACTGCTTTCATCCCTTCTAATTAAGTTTCTCTTTAATCTGCAATTTAAAATGGCAATTCTCTTAACTTAGTGATTTTTCTGTAAAAGATAAAGACACAATCCCTCAAAAGAGTATCTGCATTTAGAGAAAAGATTTGAAACCCCTGTGAGTTATTAGAATGACAGAACGTAATGAATTCCACCTACAGGTAATTAAAAAGGGAGGTGAGACTCAAAGCTGGTAGGACAAGGCACTGGGAGCCCAGCTGACTTGTTCCAGTGGCGGGATCTGGTGGTAGTGAACAGGTGGCCTGCTCAATGTCTTCTTGGGCTCAGCCAGCCAGCCAACTGCCTCTGTCTTGCCCCAAATGTCTTCCTAAGAAGTCAGATCAAGTGATGGGGCTCATCCCTGAAAAGTCAGCTTAAAGGTCCCCCACTTTCTGAGAGCCTTTCCTTGTCTTTCCTCTGGATTGTTTGGAAGGCAGCAGCCCCTTTTCTACTGTGTTACAGACTTTCCACCAATCAGTCCTGGTGTTTGGACACTGCCAATGACAGAAGACTGAGCACCTCCATTAGCACCAACTCTCGTAATAACTCTGTCATGGGGACAATGGGTGAGGGCCTCCAAGAGGGTGGGGATGGTTTGCCTGTCTAGGGTCTCAAAGCCCAGTGGCAGGCTAAGGGTGAGCCCCGCACTTGGGCCGGAGGGTCAGGATCACCATCAGAACACCTTGCTGTCTCTCGCTTGCCTCTTAGCCTCTTGCTCCATTCTCTATGACGTCCGGAGCCCTCCAGGAACTGGCACAATCCAAACATTGCTCCTCCATAACACTTCTCTAGGCCCCTGCAGAGGATAAACTTCTCCACTTTTGCCTCATGCCTTTGCTATCCCTCCTGTAGGTCCAGGCCCACCCACCTATTCTTTCCAGCACTTGGGCATTCTGTGGGACAGTGCCTGGGACTGATCTTCCTTTGCCTTTTCCAGTCTCTTGTCTGCTCCTAAACTCACTGCAGAGCCTGGCAGGGAAAGGGTGCTTGGAAAGTGTGTGCTGGGATGAGATACATGTCTTCCTTCAGGGTGCCTCTCCTTCCTATCACATCTAGAAAAGGCTAGAGACAGCAATCTCCAGAAAACCAATGGACCTTTGAAGCACAGCTTTCCTGTGCTTACACTCTCACTAAACTCCCCAGTGCCCTAGGAGAAAGGCAAACTCCTCATTCTGGAGCTCATATTCCTCAGGGACTCAGCTCTGAAAGCAGATGCATCTTTCTCCATAGCCCCTCTGGATTCCACCCACCCTGAGGCTCTAGTCACCAAGAACGGAGAGTCCCCATACCTGTCATCTGCCTTTTGACCTTGCTTTGTCTACATCAAATCTTTGGAATTCCCTTTCTTTATTATCTGCCTGCAAAAATTCCAGTGATTACTCAAAGTTCAACTGAAATGCTATCTCCCCAAGCAAGCTTTGCCCAAGAACCCGAGGTGAAATTCCTTTCTCTTCTTCTGAGCCCTGAAGTCCCTTGTCTATACCACTGACCGAGCTCTGGTCTCTCAGAACATTCCACAGAGATGAGGTCTTGAACCTCAGTCTTCCCTGACAGACAAGTGGCTTCAGTCAATATTCCCTGGCTAAAGCCAGGCCAGCAAATGGAGGGACGACAGTAGCTCTGCACCATGTGGACTTACGAGTCAGGAAGACCTGGCTTTCAATCTACTTCTGCCATTATTTACTGGGTGACTCTGGGCATGTTTCTAAACTACTTTTAGCCTCAGCTGACACATTGGCAAACCAAGGCTGCAACACTTCACCATGAAGGACTATAAAGATAACTAGCAACAGGGATGGGGATTGAGCTCAGGGGTTCTGTCATCTGCCTTGCAAGTACAAGGTCCTGAATTTGATCACTGGAAACCACATACCACAATGCCAGGTGTGGTGGCTCACACCTGTAATCCCAGCACTTGGGAGGCAGGCAGGAGGATTGCTGTGAGTTTGACACTTGCCTGGGCTATACAGCAAGAAGACTGTGTCTCAAAAACAAACAAAAAAGATAATTAGCAACAGATAGTGTACCAAGGTCCGGGTAGGCCCCTCCTATGGTCATATGCATGCTACAGGAGGTCCGTTCATGTACTCAGGAGGGCAAAATGCCCTGAATCACAAACTTCTTTTCCCCCAACTTCCTTGGATTCCTGACCAAATGGAAAGCTCCAAGGAGAGAACATTGTATTTGATTTGTTTACCAATTTACCCCAGCACCTAGGACAGTGCCTGATGTACAGCAGATGGCCAATCCCTGTTGAATCAATAACTGCTCAGCTCAGTGGAACCACTCACTTGTCAAAAAAGGAAACAAGAGCTGGACACCCTCTTCAAATTCTTTTCAAAGAATTGAAAGCTTAACTTTTAGGTATGGTGTGGGACAGGTGCAGAAGAGCATTTGAAGAATATGTTTTCATGGCTACTCTATCATGTACCTATGAGGTGGCTGGTATTTCTGTCCTTGGTTTTACACATGAGAGCTCCTGTGCTTGTGTCACTGACCAAGCTAACAGGATGCCACACCAGACAGCAGAGTGTCAGCTGCAGCTTCCAGCCCTTGAGCCCTCTGCTTGGAACAACAGCCCAGGGCAGCCTCCTCTCACCTAGGGGGTTGCTCAGATGAGGCTGGCACTTTCTGGGTTCAGACTATCTGGCCAGTACCCTTGCACCCAGCTCTGGCACACCACTGAGTCTCTAAGCAGATGCAGTGCAGCTCAGGTTAAGAACAACACACTCTGTGTGTGCACAGAGTGACTTGCAAGCCCTCAGCTGCCCAGGAGGCATCTTCATCCAGAAGTGATTACAGCCCACTTCAGGAAACCAACACAGGGCTGGCTGGGGTACCTGGAGACTGCTGCAGCCTGCTGCTTACTCAGTGAACACAGTGGGCATGTAGGCTGAGCTCAGGTGCCTGAGGTGTCCCTGCCACACTTCCCAGCTGTGGATCCCTGTGCCTTGCCAACAGCCAGGCAGAGATGCTGGAGAGGGTGAAGAGGGAGACCACACAGGTGCAGGAGATAGGGTGGATCACATGACCCCCCCCTCCAGGGTACAAAAATGCCGTAAGTGCTCCCAATGAAGCATGAACATTCATGGAAGACTAAACTCCATCCCCATGACAACAGACCTCTGCCATTTCATTTGTTTCCAAATGGATGTACTACTATCCAACCCTTACCACACAATGAGACACACATCATCCAGCAGACGTATCTGGGACCTACTCACATACAGTGCAGTGCCTTATGACACTTTTACCTGCAGACACCACTTACTGAGAATCCCAGAACCCAGGAAAGGGAATTTTCCTCTATCCACAGCCCCATGCTCTTGCCCAGAGGAGGCTGAGCATTTGTGGAAATGAGTCTTCCTGCCCAGCTGTCTATGCTTGTCATAACCCACTGCAGTTGGTAGTGAGGGAATGGGAGCAGAAACGGCAGAGGACAAACCAGTGCTGGCCACAAACACAGCTCCACAGCACTGCCTGCCACCCACCCGCAGACTTAATGTGGCGTCCAGACTCAACTGATTTGGAAGTTCAGACAAGATGTAGTAACTATGGTAGTCAACAGCCACTCGAAAGTGTCCCACCCTACAAGTCTCACCAGCACCATCCCAGAAGAGACCGGTACAGGGCACACAGGAATGTCAGGAAGCAACGCATGTGCATGTGCATGGGTCACTGGGCCCTCTGCAGAGCTCAGCACTGTAAGTGAACCTGGGGCTGGTTTTCCTGGGACTTGATTTAGTAATTTAACAAAAACCTTGGTGCTCATTATGTGCCAGATACAGAGTTAGGCGGGGACCCAGGGTGAACAAGGCAAGCAGGGTCTCTGATCTCACAGAGCCTAAGTCTCCATCCACGTTTAGATCTCTGATCCCCTAAAGAGAAGGGCAAAAGATAGCCCATCAAATCTTTGGGTTTTCTTCCACCCAGGAGACAAAGGGTCTGGAAGGAACATTTCTGGGCATATAATTAGCAAATGAACAAAAGCTATTAAATGCTTTTCATTTTTTAAAAAATGTTACTAAGTGTATTTATTCATACGTCAAATAGAAAAACAAACTGGAAAGACCTGTCCCTCAGTAATATATTAGCCAGAGAAAGTGAGTGATTCCAGTTCTCTTTTTGAAACTCCCCTTTGTGGGGAGAACTGCTGTTCACATGTGTTAAACATTAATTATGAATGTTACTCATTACACAGTAAAAAAGCTCCTGTACAAACACAATGGTTAATTTCCTTGCAAGCCCAGGGTATTCTGGGAAGTTGTATAGGAGACAGGAAGCATCCTGGGAACAGGGGTGAGAAGGAAACGGCGTGCGGTGAGTGAACAGGTGGTGGTGGCCAGGTCTAAGATTCCCTGAGGAACCGTGTGAAGAGGCCAGGCACATTTAGTCTGAGCACCCAAGGGTGAGTCACAGGGCTTGGTGAGAACAGCAAGTATAGTACAGTGCCCCCCCCACCAGCCTACAACATCAGTTATTACCAGCCTCCAAGTATTTGCATTTGTGGGGAACAAAGACAAATGATAAGATCAACACAGAACAGGTAGGCACAACTGCTGCAGCCTCAACACCACCCAAAGCCAGTGACAGCAAACCTTTCAGAGCTTTCAATAACTAACAGCTGGGTGCAGCACATCTGCCACAGGTTCACCTCCACTGTCCTAAGCTGTCTCACACCAGAACGAGATGAAGGAATTTTTAAATAGACCTTCCCATGCTCAAGGTATCAGTGCAGGAGCAGATGGGCCAGTGGTCGGTAGTCAGACTGATCTAAATTCAATGCCATGTGACTGCGAACAAGCCCCTCACTCTGAGCCTCAGGATGGTCATCTATGTGATGACAGCAAACAAGCACACCTTGCAGGGCTTTGCAGGGTTAAACTATGCCAAGTTCATAATTGCTGCTCATTAGTTTGAGTTTCCTGTCCTTCCCCTCCTCCCTTATCTTAACCAGGTTATTTTAAATTACCCAACTGAGCCAGCTCAGAGATGACTCACAACTGTTTAGGAAACAGACTGAGGACCTTACTTTCCCTTTCTTTGCTCTTTCAGCCTTGCTTGATGAGGCTGGGAACAGAGCACACTCAAGAGGGAGGCTGCCGAAGGGGATGTACAACACCGCAGTAGCACCCACAAGCTAACAGGGACGAGTGTACACCTGGCTCCTCCAAAATAAACCCACAGAGCACAGCAAGAGCACAGCAGGAGCACAGAGGAGGGGTCCTGACCCGATCTGGAAGCAGAGTGGGGAAGGACCTGCCTCACGCATAGCAGGTACTCAGTGAGCTCCAGGTTCTCAGAGTCGGAGTCCTGTATCAGCACCATGAGCATCACCTGGGAATGTGTGAGAAATGCAGATTCTCATACCTTACTCCAAACACACTGAGTCAGGAACTCAGGGTTGGGACTCAGCGATCTGTTTAACACTTCCTGCACACCTAAGTTGCAGACCCCGACCTAAGTAAATCAAGCAATCCATAACATGTCATGTCTGGTTGGGAGGGGCAGAGCAGAACACTGATTATACTTGGGAGGGAGACCCTGAGGTGGTGATATGGATCCACTACAGGAGAAGCATTTTCATGGCAATCCCTACTTAATACTGCCAGGTCTAACTGGTAAAAAGGGATTTGCCAGTGGGCCGCTATGATGCTCTAAGTGCCTCTTTTTATAGGACTGTACTGTTTTTATACATTAATTGAACTTCGTTTGATACAGCAAGCCTTAACAGAACACCTACAACCATTCTACCATGCATGACATTTCAGGATTTATAATGTCTTTTCTTTTTTTGGTGGCGGGGAACAGGGTCTCACTTTGTAGTTCAGGCTGGCCCTGAGCTCACAGCAATCCTCCTGCCTCTGCCTCCTGAGTGCTGGGCTTAAAGGTGTGACCATGACATCTGGTACTGTGGTGTGTGGTACCAGGGGTCAAACTCGGACTTTGTGCTTGCCAGGGAGACCCTGGAACCACTGAAGTAAATCCCCAGCCCTTAAAATGTTTTTTCATCCAGACCTTTCCCAGAATCATCACAGAGTCTGATGAGAGGTGTGACTATCCCCCCTATTTTACAGATAAGAAAACTAAAGCCTGGGAGACCAGACAGCCTGTTTGAGGCCCTGCAGTTGGTGAGTGGTAGAGTGGGCATATGAAGCTGAGATGGTATGATTCCTGCTCTATTAGTCTCAACATGTAAGACACACTGTCCTAAAATTTCTAGGGCACAGAAACCGCCAAGGAGCTGGTGGGGAGACAGACAAACACCCAAAATAACTACAGTGAGCAAAATACCTACGTGAGTCATATGTCTGTCTGGGAGGCAGACCTGCCACTTACTGGCTCAGCCAGGATGCTGTCTGAAAAGTAACTTCAAGGGAGACAAATCTTCAGAAGACACAACAGATGAAATAACTTTGTTTCTCAAAAGGCTGCAGAGTGCCCTTCACTCCCTCTCCCTCCCTCTGGCCCCATGGCCAAGTCCTCTGACTGCATACTTCTCAGACTGTGGGACTCTGTGGTGTGCTCAGGGCCCTCTTGTGCCGAGTGCTGCAGAGTGTGGCCAATGTGCAGGATGGTGCTGGTCCCCTCTGTGCAGGCAGGAACCTCCAGAGTCTGGTCTAAGAACATTACCCTAGCAGTGGTGGTGAGCCTGTGCCACGTGGTGTTATCTTTTTCTTTTAAGATAAAAGATATTAACATAGAGTTCTCCCCTAAACTAAAACCTCAGCATTCAGGTTCAATTTCAGTGTTGACACTTTGCGTTAAGTGGCTTCTGGGTCTCCAGAGTACCCAAGAACCAATCCAGTAACAAGTGGTCCAATGCCTGGGTCTGGCACCGACTAGCCATAGGCTCCTGGGCAAGTCATTCTGATCTGCCAATGGAGGTGAGCATCATCTCCCCCTATGGGGGAGTTTGAGAGCAGAATGAGACAATGCACACAGAACACGCTCATCTGATGCCTGCAACCACGCAGCGCCTCTTGATGGGGTGCTCTCTGAGCTCACGGAGACCCTCCACAGCAAGGACCACTGGTCTCACTTCCCAGGGAGGGAGCCGAGGCTTGGCCTTCAGAGATGGGAACGAACCAAATCTGTGCCCCATTCCCACCCAGCTCTGTATCTCTGTCCCCCATCCTTGGTCCCTCCCTGTGTGGTTCTGTCCACGCAGGCTCCTTTTGCCTATCTCAAAATCTGTGCCACAAAGTGCCGGGCTAGTCTGAACTGCCACACCAACTAGCACCACCCCGAAACAGGATGATGTCACCAGAGGCTCCTCCTTCCCTTCCTTATGCTGGACAGGGAATGAATGTCACACAGGCCCCAGGAGGGTGCAGAGCTGCACTTAGAGGAAGGAGGACAGGCGTGTAGGGTAGGAAGCCATTTCCTGATCTCCTGAGCTGCCTCAGTTTGTGAGCCTGAGGCTCCAGGGGTTATAGGAGGGGGATTCTGGAGTGAGAATGTGACGCCAGGTGTCTCACAGCTTCCCACAGCCCCTCTGTGGGAGGTGGGGCCACAGCCCACTACCTGCGTCAGGGCTGTGACCTTAGAGAGAGCATCTGCTCTGGGGGCTGAGAGCACGTGAGGCAGGGACTCTGGCTGAAGGTCATCATCAGTGTCTTGAGGAGAAAAGTCAAGGAGCGCCCACAGTTCTTCGGGGGTAACCCAGGGTATTTCTTACCCACTTGTTCCCAAATCCTTAATAAAAGAGGCCACAAAGCTGGGAAGACTTTGATGCCCAGAAGGCTAGGACAATCTCACACCCTACAGAGCTGTGGTCATGTCACAACAGCTAGACTGGAAACAGCTGTACTTCTGCCTGCCTACTGTGAAGGGCTGCTTCTGGGGAGGATGCTGTACATCCCTTCAAGAGGGGCTGCTTTTCATGAGTGCCAAGGCAGGGTAGCGCTTTACTTCGCAGCCAGAACTGAGAGAATTCTGTCTCTGTCCCCCACCACCAGAACACTGGGGTTCCGCAGAATGAAGGCGCACTTCCCTGGAGCTGCCTGCAGGACAAACCTCCTGCTGCAGGGTGAGCCCGGCATCCACCCTACCTCGCTGCCGCTTCTGTTGCAAACCTCCAGGGACAGGAAGCTCGGTACACATTCAGAGCTCACTGAATGCTCACAAAACTGGGGTCCTAGTTCTGTCCTTCTCTTCTGTTACACCACCCCCAACTCTTTGCAAACACTCACAACAGTGCCCAAGTTTCATCTAGACTCAGCATGCAGAATCAGAGAACATAAGGGTGAAAAAAGAAGGTTATGATTTTACTCAAAAAACTTCATACCACAGGCTACTCCCTGGCAGGGGATACTACACCACAGAGAGCTCCTAAGAGCTGAGAAAAGCCAGGAGACTTCCCAACAGGCCCTGCAGTAAGGAGAGGGCCTAGTCCATTGCTCATCCTCTGACCACACCTGTGACACACTGAGCATAAATGCAGACACTTGTGTGCATTCACGTACATTCACATAGACATGTGCACACTCGCAAACCCCTCCCCCAACAGACAAACCACAATGGCTCAGGTGGGAACTTGGCCTTTCATCCTAAACAGCTATACTGTGGGACTGACAGACAGAGCCTTGAGCACACTTAGAAATCCAACTGAGCTGCTTCCATGTACCAGCATTATTTGCAAGGTGGACCATCCATCTCTCACCCACTTTCGCATAGAGATGGGATATAGGACAGGACAGGGTGATATTCCATACCTCCATCCCCATGTGCTGTGCCATTCCAGGGACACTCAGGGTGTCTAGAGGAGTCACCACCTGAACCTTTCAGCCCTCTAGTCAACCTGGTGTCTACCAAAAACAAGTTCATGGATGGTACACTTTTCCCACACCTAGAGAAGGGTAGCAGGGGCAATTCTCGAATTCCCTTGGGTCAACAGGAGAGAGAAGGCTGCAACATGTACAAGAGATATGGGGTGACCAAGGCCCATCAGCCACAGGACTACTCTGCCTTTGGCACTCAGACAAAGAGTGATATAAGGAAATGAGGTGGGGATACAGAAAGATGAGACAGGTTTCCTTGTGGAGCCCACAATTTGTCAGGCAAGACCAGTACCAGAGATGTGTGCAAGATGCCGGATGGTTCCATGGAAGTGACAAGTACATCTGTGAGACACAAAGCTATGTACCAGGGAGGGCTCAGAGATAGTGACATTTGAACTAGGCCTCAAAGGAAGTGCAAGATTTTTTCCAAAAATGGTAAGTCTGGAAAGGGCAATTCAGGCAGAACAGGGATGTGCATATGACACAGTCTCAGAGACTGTGAACTACATGTGCTAGGAATATCTTAAGCTGGGGCCAGGCTCTTTGCTGAGGTCTAGAGAGGTAGGATCTAGCTGTGTATGACTGAGATGGAGATTTAAGGTGAAGAATTTTAAACAAATTAAAACTCTCTCTTTATGGCCTTCAATATAAGAAGAATTAGTCACTCAACGTCTCTTCTTATATGCCTAAATTCAGATGCATTTGGCTATTCTGGCTTCTTAAGTCTTAATATTAAACACAAACATTTCCTTAGGCTGTTCTAAACTCTGAAGGCATCACTTATCAGTGGCTGTACAATACTCTATCACATGGACACACCACATGGACACACCACATTGACACATGTGTCTACATCCATGGACATTTCAGTTCTCCATTCTTTATGATTGTGAACAATGGTTTCTCTAAATTTTAGATCATTAACTTGTCATAAATTCTTAGCAGCAGGATTAGAATCAAAAGAGGCCAAGTGTGTGACATATGGCCATACCACGCTCCAAACGGGTCACAGGAGAGGAGCATTAGTACTACAATGGACAGGAGGGAGAGGGCTGGTTGTCCCTTAAGGCCAGGATGTACACTTGTCTGTATCCAGAGCAGGCTCATGCTGAATGTGGGCTTAGAAACACAGCGGCCCTCTAAGTAGTATGGGCCTACGTCAGCCATGCAGGACTAGATGGGTTCATGGGGCTACATCAGGCCAATGGACTTGCTCTGCAGATAGATTATGTCCTAATTTCTAAGTGTCTGGAGTATCTTTAAAGATGGGATCCAGAAACAGGACTCTGGACACCAGACTCATGTTCTTTGTCCTGGGGCCGTTCAGGTCATTGTTGGGGGGCCTTCAGTACAAGAAAGGACAGTATAAATGGATTGTCAAACACAGCTCTAGCATTTGTCCCAGGGGAGGCTGGACCTTATACACACTCCTTTTCCCTACAGCAAGTGCTGAGAGGCTGAGGAACAGATAATATCTTGTGAGCAGGACCAGGCGCTCCCTACCTGCCAAGGCAGGGATGGTGACTCGATTCCATTCCCATGGCTGGTCATACTCATCAGCAGGCCTGTCATCGTCCTGGGGCAGCTTGCTCTCCCGCAGTCGGGGGCTGACCGTGCTCTCCGAGTCAGAGTCGACACTTTGGCCTTCAGGCTCGTAAGGGGTGTCGTATAACTGGATGCCCTTGTGCTGGGACCGGACACTTTCCTGTCTCTGGAATTCTGCAGGCAAAAGAGGAAGGAAGCAGAGATGTAATGGACTCGTACACATTACTTCCTCACCGGGGTCCTAGCCAGGACCCACTTGTGCTCAGAGCTGCCAGCCAGGCAGGGGAGACTAGCCCCCTTGCTTGACTGCCAAACTGAGGGTTCTTCCTGTGGAGCAGTCCCTCACACTCTCTGGACTTCAGTCCCCACTGTGCAAAGAGGAGATGAGCCCAGATGATCCTAAAGTTCACACCAAGCTCACAGATTCACTTAAAAGAACAAACAAGCAAATAGAACCCAAGGTTACTATTTGCTTCCTTATGAGGGACATCTCCATACCCCCACCCCAAATCCAGCCCAGCCCTCATTTCCATCCAGATTGAACATGTCTGGGGATATCAGATATGATGTCTTATTCACTTCTGAGTGACAAAGGGGGGGTTCATAATTTTCAGGAGAGGATCTCTGCTCATCAGAGCAGACTTCAGAGTGACCGCCCGTCTAGCTAAGAATCCAGACTGGGAACTTACGTTTTGGTTGATGCTTATTTCAGGAAAGACAGTAGTGGCTGGAAAGACGGCTGATGGGATATAAAGCAAGTACTCCTTGACCATATCAGGAAACCTTGATTTGCTTTTTTTTTAAGTCACTATGTTTAATTTTTTTCCCTTTATTGAGTTTTTTTGTACATTTTAGGTATACACTATGATCACATTAAACAATGAGGTTTTGTACCTGCACATGATGCATCTTGATTCTCATTCTGACTTGCATTTTGATCATGAACACTCACTGAGGCAGGGGATGTCCTGGGAACTTGTGGAGAGTTTACTGTATAGGCTGGTGCTGGGAAGCCCACATTTTCAAGAGACAATACAACCCTAAATCACCCTGACACTTGGGGGCAAAGTGAACTTCATAAAGACTGGGAGGGGCAGGACAGAACCAAGGAGAGTTGGCATTTGAGCTGACACAAGTGAAAACTGGTGGGGATAGCATTCCCTGTGGTGGGGTGGGAGCAAATCAAGGGAATAATGGTGGAGAGAACATGCTTCTGTGTCCTCTTCAAGTTTTACTGCAGTAAAATACGGTATCTGTAATGATATTGGTTATTATAGCCACTACCAACCATGTACCATGTAGTCTGGTAACACTGAGGGCATCCACACTGTCATCAGGACATCATCAGCCTCCATCTCTAGGACTTTTTCTCATTTTTCCAAAATTACACTCTGTGCCATTTCAACACTAGCTCTCCATTTCCTTCTCTCTCCTGCTCTTGGTAACCACGACTGTTCTGTCTTTTAACAATTTACAAGTGAAAATTATTTAGCATTTGTCTTTCAGTGACAGGCTTTCTGCACGTGGGATCATGTTTGCAAGGGTTTCCCATGCGCCAGAATTCCACTTCTCCTCAAGGCTCCATCCATTTCTGCTGTAGCAGCAGGTTCAAGGTGAGAGAGCAGAAGTGAGAGCAGATACAAAAGGGGTGAGGGTTGCAAAAGCGAACTGTCATAGAAGTGGAAGGGCTCCCCAAACAGGAGTTCTGCCAGCACACAGATAGGACAAAAAGGCCCCACACGGGTCCGGGCCTTGAAAAGCAGCTGAGAAAACATGTGAATGAGGCAGGCACTTCCAAGAAAGCAGGCTGTTCTTGGCTTGGGCTTTATGATCCACAGCCACCTCACAGGGATAATAAAAAGTCCTCCACATACCTGATCAATCAGAAGTTAATGATATCATGCAGTGATCTTTAGTGTCTGCATTAATTTCCTTTTAGTCACACACCAACTTCATGACTTTTGCTGTTTTCAAGTACTACCTGGGTTATTTACTTTATTCATTTGTTAAATTAAAAAATTCACCCAGAAAGGAAACTTTATATTGCCACCCCTATAAATCATTGTCCTTTGCCAAAAATAAATGCTAAGCATCCTGAACAAAACCAGCTAGGTTGGTACTACTGTCGACCAGCCTAGGGCTTGCTCTCTCTCTGCTGAAAAGGGGGATTCGCTGAAAAGTGTTGGAGAGCAGGGGGGAGGTAGAGGTATGTAAGCAGCACTTTCATTGGTGATTTCTTTAGAAAGGGAGCAAATGAACAAGAAAGAACTTTGTGAATATACAGATCTCAGGCCACTTAATGATAGTAGCACTCTCACTTTACAGAGCAAGGGCCAACCATGATGTTGTAGGCAATTCTGCAAATCATTCAAGCTCCTAAACTAATTGACCTACTATTTAGTGCTTCGTAGGGGTCCTCGTCATCTGCAGCACTCTCTCCTAGTTCTGAGAATAGCTCAGGACACTGGGGTGCAGCTGATAAGGAAAACACAGACTTAGAAAAACCACCTTCTTCTTCACTCTCCTTCATAAGGAGGACCAGTAAGTACCTTGTAGTTCAACCTCCAGTTTATGAAGCAGTTCTAAGGTATGTGAGGGCACTAGACAGCAATTCAGATGCACCTCCGAGAGCAGTGAGCACCTGGCTCAGTTCCTCAGCGCCAGCTCCAGGTACTCAGTGAGCCTAGGCAGACGAATGAGAGAACTGGATACCACTATTTACTCCCAAATTCCAGTTAATTTATGCAAATCTCTGGTACCGGTGATAAAGTACCAGGAGGAAAATGTCAAATGCACACAGCTGAGTATTAAACAGTATTCACCAGCAACAGGTATTCTATACAAATATCACGCTAAAAGGAAAACATGTAACATGAGATTAGCTATTAAACAAGAGGAACTTATGTTACCTTTCACGCATGATTTATTGTTCCAGAGGCATCTGTGCCCAACCAAAGCTGGCTTCCTAATGGCATGCAGTTAAAGCACGGCTGTCCTAATGGTAATCATTAAACAAGTCTCCTCCTGTATTACATGGTAAATTCAAATTTTCATTAAGGCCCAACAATAGAGCACAGCTAAATAAATTATGGCACATTAACTGGGTGGAATATTAAGTAGTCATTAAGATGATAAATTGGAATATAGCTACACAGGAAAAAGTGTGCATGAAATTATGCTAAACTAAAAAGTAAAATACAAAACTGTTTATGTATTGAGGTTGTAAGGGTATAATTGAAGCTTTCCAAACAAATCCGGGCAAAGTGAACAACATCCCAAAGGGAATCTGGCTCCTTCCTGGGGAACTGTTCAAAACCAGCTTCACACATTTTGTCCATAATATCTAAACGCCAGTGACAGCAATGTCCTAAGTACAGCTACATACAAATAAAAAGCTGAAAAGCCAATATAGCAAGGTAAAAGGCTTTTGGTACAGGGGAAGGGATTACTGCATAATTATTTTGAAAGTTGTTATAAATAATGAATTAGGATGCTAGTAAAGGAAACATGTAATTAAGAAAGGAACATGTGAAAATAAAAATGATGTTCAGGGGCTGGGTCTTGAGTCCCACGTGTGTTGCAAGCAGCTGACTGTCTCTGCTGAGAGGCCCATTAGATAGCAGTTCTTTTCCCGGACAGTTTCACCAGTTGAGTTAAGGTCACTGTGTGAGCCCAGCCTGCTGGGGGGTTCTGTCTCCTGCCTAATGACCAGGCCCATCCTCCTTATTAGCCAGACCTATCAGTCCCGAGACTGATCTAACAGGGGAGCTGATGACCTTATGTTTTAAGTCACAAGTTATCTGGACATCACCATCTACACATTCATGAAAAATGACCTTTAATATTGCGTGGCAGGCTGTGATTTCATGCCTCTTAGGCAGTGAGCAGAAACATTAAACTGACAGGGTGGGGATTTCTGCTGACCTCAAGAGCAGAAAGGTTCTCAAGTGGAACAAAATACAAAGAAAGAACAGGAAAACGGAGCATCTTCTTTACAGCCAGAATGTTAGAGCTGGGAGGGACCCTAAGAATCTGCCTGGGAATAGCTGCTAGAAGGGCTGGCGGATATGTTGCTCCAGACCAAAGTTGGGGAGAAGACTGCTAGTGGGAATATGGAGGAGTCAAGAGCTGGAGAGAAGAGCAGAGAATAACACAATCCAGGACCCAGGATGGGCTTGTGCAGATGGGGATGTGGATAGTAGGAAGAGGGCTTAAAGATACTTCCTTACCCCTTCTATTCCCAGGCCACGACAAACTACATTTTGCTCCTGTAAACTCTGCCTTTTTAAATGTTTAAATAGACTTTAAATTCTAAAGCAATTTTAGGCTCACAGCAAAACTGAATGGAAGGCAGAGAAAGAACCCACACACCCCTGCCCCTGGATATGCACAGCCTTTCCCAGTACAAACCCATATCTCACATCAGACTGGTACGTTTGCCACAACTCCTGAACCCACACTGATACACCATAATCACCTCAAGTCCCTACTTACCTTAGGAAGCACTCCTAATGTGGTACATGCTGTGTGGTACACTACCTGGCAAACATACAATGACATGTATCCACCATCACAGTGCAACACAGGCTATTTCACTGTACTCAAAATCCTCAGTGCTCTGGCTCATCACTGCTTTTATCCAAATCTCTGGCAACCACTCATTTTTTCTTGTCTCCCTAGTTTTATTTTTCTGCTAGAATGTCATATGGTTGTAATCATCAATATGATTGGTTTCCTTGAAGTAACATGATTTTAGACTTCTTCTCAATAGCTCATTTATGTTTAGTATTTCAGCAATATTCCACGGTCTACATATAATGAAGTTTATCCATTCACCTGCTCAAGGATACCTTGGCTGTTTCTAAATTTTGGCAATTATAAATAAGGTTGTAGGGGCTGAAGATTTAGCTCAGTGGTTCCGCCACCTGCCTAGCAAGCACAAGGTCCATGGCTAAATCTAGGTAACCACATACAACAGTAACAGGCGTGGTGACTCACGTCCACCAGTAATCAGTACCACATACCACAGTGCCAGGTGTGGTGGCTCACACCTGTAACCCCAGTAACTCGGGAGGCAGAGACAGGAGGATTGCTGAGATCGAGGCTTGCCTGGGCTACATAGTGAGCTCAGGGCCAGCCTGAACTAGACTTTGTCTCAAAATAAGTAAGTAAGTAAATAAGTAAGTAAGTAAATAAATAAGGTGGTTGTTAATGTTCCAGTATACTTTTTTTTTTTTT
>PVIC010011857.1:0-40676 GCA_004025085.1 Thryonomys swinderianus | reverse complement strand
ATTGGAAAATGTTATAAAAGGAAGGACCCAGTTATGTGCTATTTGCATACGTACACTTTGAATAGAAACACAGTGGTAGATTGAAAATTATAGGGTAGGAAAAAGTGTAACATGTTTGTACTAATCTTAACAAGTCATTAAGACAAAAAAACACTAGAGGACAGACAGAAGGGCAATCTACAATGATGGAAAAAGGGTATTCACAAAGCTGATGGAGAAATTCATTGTTTATGCACCTAGGCATTTTTCTATCACAAAGCAAAAGTGACAAAGATAAGCAGATTTACAGTTTTACCTAAGGATTTTTAACATTACTTTTTCTGTTATTTCATCCTATTTTACATTATCTATTATACATTTTGGTCCTCATTTATTCTTTCAGTTTCTCACACCAGAGAAACTATTTACTTCACGTAAGAATATGATCTTAGTGTGCATTCATTTAGCTATAAATGCTAAATTAGTTTATCATTCTTTATGGCTGAGAAGTATTCCATTTTATTTAAAAGAAATCCCACACATCTCCTGTATCCAGTCTCCAGTTGATGGGCATTTGGACTATTTTGATAATTAACCTATTACAATCTGTGCTTCTATGAACACAGGTGCACGTATCCTGCTGTGGTATGATGCCCCACTTCTAATATAGTTTAAATGGAACTTCTTGGGAGAACAGCAGTTTATAATTAAAAGCTACATAGAGACACATGTGTAATTATATGAATAGTTCACTCATTTATGTGTTCATTCAACCTTTCACATGACAAGTATTTATTACAAAGTTGGCAAACATTTCTATTAAAAGTAAGTAGTAGTATTTTAGATTTTCGAGTGGTATGATGTCTATTGTAATGACTAAACTTTGTAACAACTATACAGTTATGCTTATGCTTTTATAGTGCAAAATAGGTTTAGGTACAGTGTGAATGAATGAGCATGGTTCTATTTCAATAAAACTTTATGGACTCTGGAAAAAGCTTTTCTAAATGACCTGTGGATCAAAAACTCACACCAAGGGCCAGAGATTTAGTTCAGTGGTTCTGGTGCCTGCCTCACAAGCACAGGGCCCTGAGTTCGATCCCCAGTAACCACATATAATGCTGGGCATGATGACTCACGCCCATTAGCAATCAATACCACATACCACAGTGCTCGTGTGGTGGCTCACGCCTATAATCCCAGCACTCGGGAGGCAGAGACAGGAGGATTGCTGAGTTCCAGGCTTGCCTGGGCTACATAGTGAGCTGAAGGCCAGCCTGAACTACAAAGTGAGACCCTGTCCCAAAAAAAGAAAACAAAACAATAAAACAAAAAAACAAAAAAAAAAAACAAAAACTCACACTAAAAGCATATAGTTTGGACTGAATAAAAATGAAGGAACAACATATCAATATTTATATGGCACCTCTACAATAAAACTTAGAATGAAACCTGTACTTTTGATTGTACATATTACAAAAGACAAAAAGTATGAATCAATGAATTCAGATGAATGATTTACAAATATTTTATCATCGCAGTCACATGGCAGAGTTACACATTTCTGCTCCTATTATATAAATAGGTTGTCTCTTCACTCTGCTCTTTTCTTTGTTGTTCAGAAAGCCCTGAGTGTGAGGTAACCCCACTTAAATATTCTGGCATTTATGGTTAGTGCTTTTGGAATCATACCCACAAATCAGTGCCCAAGCCAAAGTTAATGAGTCTTTACCCTATGCTTTTGCTTTTATTTAAAAAATAAAACAAGGCCGGGCGTGGTGGCTCATGCCTGTAATCCCAACACTCGGGAGGCAGAGACAGGAGGATTGCTGAGTTCGAGGCTTGCCTGGGCTACATAGTGAGCTCAGGGCCAGCCTGAACTACAAAACGACACCCTGTCTCATAAATAAATAAATAAATAAATAAATAAATAAATAAATAAATAAATAAAACAAGGGATGGAGATTTAGCTCAAATGGTACCATGCCTATCTTGGAAGCCCAAGGACCTGAGTTCAACCCCCAGTATTGGAAATAAATAAATGAATAAATAAACAATAAAACAAATAAAAACACTGTAAAAATAGAGATGAAATTAATATAAACCACTGAACTATGCAAATGAGGGAAAATAAATAAAATAAAAATCAATTCTTTGACAGATTAAGAACAGTGGAAACCTCCTAATAGGGCTCATCAACGTAATCTTAACTAGGAATGGAAGAAGACATACCAACTAACTACTATACACATTAAAAATGATGAATGCAGGGCTGGGGATTTAGCTCAAGTGGTACCACACCAATCTGGGATGCGCAAAGGCCTGAGTTCAGTTGCCCATAATGCAAAAAAAAAAAAAATAAATGCATAGGTAAATTTCACAGACTAAGTAAAACACACGAATATATTTTGGGAAGTCTACCTAATTTCAATCAGAACAAAATAAAATAAAAACTTAAACAACACTACATCCAGCAAGAAGTTTGGTTTATAATAAAGCCAGTTCTAGATGTCTTCATTGGCTGAATTCTAGCAAATATTTTATTGATAATGACAACATAGTCCCCGATTCATTTAACTAAACAAGCATAGTTCTACTGCAACTAAAAGAAAATAATATTGCAAACCAATATGTTTGTCAACTTACAAAAAATAAAATTCAGCAATTCACGAAAAGCTAATATAACCAATTAATATTTATTGGAATGTTTATTTGGTTAAAATTAAAAAATCAGTCAACATACATTGCCCACACTAAATAAAGGAAAATATAACTTTAAAAATGATGTAGATAATTGAACAAGTTCAAATATCATTCATGATACGACTATCACCCAATAGGAGATAGAGCAATATTTTTAAAACTTTTTAGGGTATAATTGTATAAAACAAAGTTAGTATTATGATATTATTGTCATTATCATAAACACAATCTTTAAGATAGAAAATTAAGCATGTGGTCTCTATTTAACATTGCACTGCATGTCTAAGCCAGTCCAATAAAACAAGTCAAGATAAATATCATAAACAATAAAAGGAAATGAAATTGCTCTTATTTTCACATGGAATTATATGCATGCAAAATGTTAATTATTAAACAGCTCTTAACACTGATAAGAAAATGTGGCAGATAAACAATATATAGAAACATTATTAAATAAAATTATATTTCTGTATGATATAAATAAACAGTATAATTTAGAAAATAATGTAGTTTATAACATATGCCAAGACCATTAAAAATCTTGGCATATATATATAATATAAAGACTTATGACTTCTATACTGAAAACTATAAAACAGTGTTACAAGAAAATAGAGTTCCTATGTAAATAAAATATGTTTTACTTATATATAGGAGGCTCAGTATTGTCTAGACATTCATTATTACCAAAATACTCCTTAGTTTCCATGTGATCCAAATCAAAATTCTAGGTTAGCCATACGATTTTGGAAAAGAACAGTGAGAGGACTTTCACTATCAGTTTCACAGGTCACTATAAAACAGCCACCTAAATAGCATGGTTATAGAATAAATTAGACAACCTAATCAAAGGGATAAAGTGGGAACCCCCCCCATCCCACTGATGATCACTCTGCTTTAATTAAGCGAAGTACCAAGTCAATTAAGAAGGAAAAGGACAGTTTGTTCCACAAATTGTTCTAAAACCAGGTACTTATACAGACAAAAAAATGAACCTGAAATCTATTCACAAATAAAGCAAAATTAATTTTTGATGGACTAAAACCCTACACACAAAAACCAGTGCTGCATGGGCCGGAGGGTTAGCTCAGTGGTTCCGGCGCCTGCCTTGCAAGCGCAAGGTCCTGAGTTCGATCCCCGGTAACCACACATAATGCTGGGCGTGGAGACTCACGCCCACCAACAATCAACACTGCATACCACAGTGCCAGACGTGGTGGCTCATGCCTGTAATCCCAGCACTAGGGAGGCAGAGACATGAGGATTGCTGAGTTCGCGGTGGCTTGCCTGGGCACCATAGTGAGCTCAGAGCCAGCCTGAACTACAAAGCCAGACCCCCGTCTCAAAAAGCAAAAACAAAAAACAAAAAACAAAAAAAAAAACAGTGCTGCAGACTAGACAAAAACCAAAATGCCTATGACCTCAAGCAGATACACGATGTAACTGGATATACGGTTGATAATTACAATTTTAAAAATTTGTTATTAAAAGACACATTGCTTCCTAATAAACGTCCCTGTTCCTTTGAACACTCACCCCGTCTCCTTGTACGATCTGAAGCAGTTCGGGAGTTTTCCTTCATGAGTGTCTTACTGGGGCTGCCGTGACTGTGTGGATGTCCCGGATCAGTTCAAAGCATTTGCCTTTCACAGTCATTTGGACTCAGGACGAGCAGCAGTCTGCCAGTGCCAGGTGCAGAGCAGGGTGAATGCAGACAAGCCATAATGCCTTAACACGCCAGCCTTGCACTTGGGCAGCACTGAGCAGAAACATCCACTGCGTGTTTTTATCACAACTTGTAAAGACATTCAAAAAACAGGAGTTCCAAATGGCTTGAGGAAGTGACAAGAGACAGGGTAAGTGTGTTTGAAGGAAAAGAAAGTACTTTGAGGGAGTTAATGGAGATGTGTCTTTTATTATAATAAATGATTTTTAATTTAAACACGTATTTTTTATTTTATTTTATTTTTTTTTTGTGAGACAGGGTCTCGCTTTGTAGTTCAGGCTGGCCCTGAGCTCACTATGGTGCCCCAACTGGCCCTGAACTCAGCAGTCCTCCTGCCTCTGCCTCCCGAGTTCTGGGATTATAGGCTTGAGCCACCAAGCCCGGCAAAACACGTATTTTTTTGATAAAATACCTCATATCTTTTAGGGAACTGTGAAATAAAAACTGCAAAAGAAAAGAAATAAATTAAGCTCCTCTCAAATCAAATATTTCCTCATCATAAAAGTCTTTCACAAAATAATTAGCATTCCACATAGCAAAAGAAATTATAGACAATACATGTATCTGACAATGGATCTGTATCCAGAATTTATAATTTTTGAAACAAACACCAAAAACACAAATAATTAAAAATTGGCCACAATCTTAACATGGATCCTTCACAGAAGAAATGCATCAAAGGCCAGGAAACAGCTGAAAATATAGAAATGTGCTCAACATAATTAGTCATTAGGGAAATGCAAAATGAAGCTACAGGGAAATACAATCCTGTATGTCAGAATGGCTAGAACCTGAGAGATATCATTAGTACAAATACCAGAGCTGAGTTCTACAGCTTGAAAAAAATCCAGAAATCCTCATCAGTAAAATCATGCAATCATTTTGGAAATTGTCTAGCAGATGTTTCTTTATTGAGTTTATTGATAAATTTTAGATATACATTATGATGACATTTAGCATTGAGAATTTGTTCCTGTACATACAATACCACGACTCCTGTTTTTTCCCTTTTCCTTGCTTCCCTACAACCCCATCCCCCCATCTAGGTACATAAGCTTTGTTTCTGTTTTATCCTTTTACCATCAAATATTTCTTTTTCCCTACTTTTGCTTCCCCAGCCCCCTCTCTCTAGTTTCCCTTCCCTTTTGGGCATTTTCTTCCTGTTTCACAATACCTATTATATATTTTGGACCTCATTTACACCTTCAGTTTCTCACACTAGGGAAATAGTACAATATTTACACACATATAAATACCAGCAGGTTTTTATAAGCAACAAATGACCCAGAAATTCATCTCCTTGTTAAATAGAAATGAACATGTATTATGCATAAACATATTATATATGAACATTTACAGCAATTTTATTCATAATACCCCCAACAGTAAACAATTAAAACACCCTCCAGTAAAGAAATGGATTGACAAATTGCTGTGTAATTATAGAATGAAATACTACTACATAGTAAAATGGAACATAACTTCTTACACACACATGGATGATCCGAAAATGGTACGATGAGAAACTGAATCCAAACACAAAAGAGGGAATACTGTATGCATCTGTTTATATAAAGACCAAGAGCTGGCAAACCAAAATATAGTCATTCAGAATGGTCCATTTTGACTGGGAAGGGATGTGGGAAGGGCCAAACTTGGGCAAATCAAAATGGCCCCAAGGACATTTGAGATTATGGAAATGCTCTATATCTTACTTGGTTTCTTCTTCTCATGGGTGTGTATTTCATGAGTGTATACAATGGGCAAAACTATCACATTGATCTTTTAGTGTGTATTTCACTTTATGGAAATTGTATCCCAATGAATAGGAGTAAATGAACGTAAGGGTAAATAAAAATTGATGATCCAATTGAAGTAATTCAGGAGTAGTGATACCCTTGGAAAATAATATTCACACCACCCGTGGAGAACTGAGCTCTCACATACCAACACTCATCTGTTCCGTAGGAGTGTTGTAGCGAGAGCATATTGTATAGACAGCCCTGCAAGCGGCTGTGTTTATTTGCAGTTTAAAACAATGAGACAATAACAGGCTGTGAATTAGAGAAGAGAATTATTGTGAGGAGATCTGTTAGGTATGTAAGAAATAGCAGGCAAAACTGTGAATCAGAAAGGAGCAGTCTGTGTCCTTGTAAAGGGGCTGGAGTTATAAGGAGACAAGAATAAGGACAGAATAAATTTTGTGAATTTATCAGTTTGTATCATCCTTTGTTTCAATTGCCACTTCCTAAAGCAACCTAAATGACATGACACTTGGGAAAAGTCAGGCTACGGGATAAGGAAAAGCTTTTCTGTACAGACTTCTGACCTTTTCAATGCCATTTAAATGTGGTAAACTCCTGACGGTCAACATATGCCAATGAGAAAATCCCTACTGACAATCTCTTTGTGTTCTCCTAAGTAACACATTTCTGTTGTTACCAGACGGACCAAGTGGCACATGTGTGAAGAGCTGAGAATCAAATAATTGTTTAAATCTAAAGAAATTAGTGAACTGTGATCAGTTTGCTGGGATGAAACCCTGGGTTAAGAAAAAAATGATCAATGATTTAGAAATCAACACTGCAAATATCTATTTTATATGGTGACAGACTAATATACTTTAACCTCTCATCGGTTATGCCACTTTAAAAATTTTAATATCCTTGCTTACTATTATCTTGGTAGAATACCAAGAGCATCTTCTCTCTCAGCTTTGGTTTCCTCATGTGCATGGAGGAGAATGTCTTGTTGCCCTACACAGTAAACTAAGAAGCCCAAACTGCACCAACTCCCAACGTTATACCTTTATTATTGAGGTGCTTCCATCCTTCTCTCGATTTCTGCACCTTTCTGGCAACCACTCCTAAGGGTTATTCTCAAGATAAGCTCTCAGAAGCAATGCTACTAAAGATATTGGTTACCATGAACCTTCCATTATCTCCTTTAAAATTTCCATGTCAGCAGAGCTCTATGGAGAGATACAGCCTGAGATTTCAGGTAGTTATCCAAAAGAAAAAAATAATGCGCTCGATAAGAACTCATGCAAACCCAAGGACTATAACTTGCTAAATGAACTCATAAGCAGGAAGAGCCCAGTTCCCATTTAGAAGGAATGAGCCACAATCCAGTGTGGCGGGCCGTAAAGACCACTCCCCAAGATGGCGGCTGGCAGCAAGCCAGAAACCTCTGTTTAACGCAAACTAACTAACTGCAGACCTTATATGGTAATATCTGTGGGCGGTGGGAGGGGCCTCGAGAGGAGAATGTATATAAGCACCCAAGACGGGAAGTGGGAGAGAGAATAAAGATCAAGCTTGCACTCCGTGTGTTGCGTCTCTCTCTGCGGGATAGGCGAGGGTCGTGACAATCCAGTTATCGCTAACATTGATCCTTTATTGCCTTTTCGCCTGTTCTTCTGAGGGAACCCGCTATTTTAACTCCTACTGTTATTTGTTTGATGTTTATTGGGCTTTTCTCTTGTTTGAGAAATCCTTCAGGCTCTTCACGAAAAGCTCATAAAGAATTTAAGGGAACAGCTCTTTCTTATATGGAAGAGGCTGCATGGCTCCTAGGCCATGAGAAGTCTGGGAGGATGAGGAGAGAGAAGAGAGCAGGCCCAGGCCCATCTTCACTAGTCAGACCCCATGGAAGATAGTGCACAGAACCAACATGGAAGGCTTCACATCTGCAATGGCGAAGAGTGGATGGAAAACCTATAGGAAAGGGAGAGCTACTCAGACAGCATTCCCTTGCAGGTGCTTATTGATATCCTATCTCTGCCAGACATGGTTTCAGAGATAGGCAAGTAACTGTGAGGAGGAAAAGCATGGATGATAAATAGCCACTGCTTTGCATCTTGAAGGTCCATGTGCTCAGGATGCTGCTACTGGGGCACCAGGGAACCCTGAAGAGGTGGCAATTAGTGGGTGGACTGCAGGTCACTGAGGGCAGGGCCGTGGAGGGGACGATGAGAACTCAGCCCCTTCCGGTTCCTGTGTCTTGCTTCCTGGGCATGCGCTGAGCAGCTTTGCTCTGCCATGCAGTTCCCACCATTCCCACCTCGGCCACCCCACCAGAGGCCTAACCCTCTAGGTTCACCTGCTCATGGACTCCAAACTGTGAACCTCTAATAATGTAAGCAGGAAAAGTGCTTTGTTCCTTCATAATTTGATTACCTCAGATTTGTGTTACAGTAATAGAACGCCAACACAACCACAGTTGACTCCATAATTTGAGAGAGAGATTGACCTATGGAAAACAGAGATAGGAGATTTACAGTTTTTTTTTCCTTTATTCTGTATTTTAAGTTAATGTTTTTAAACTCAGGAACTCTGCATGACAACTAGAACTCTATTCTGAAAATTGATATTATCTGTTGCTAATTTGAGAACACTGCCAATATATTTCTTTTATATCATGAGACTATTAATTTAATTACATGGTGAACTCTCCAGCACTATTGAGTAGTACCCAGGATTAGAACCATTATTCCATGGAGCCCAGATGCATTTTTCATGCTATTGTATTTCTTCCACATCAGAGGACACAGCACTGTGTGTAAAGAGTTGGTGTTATTCTTATTGCAGCATTATTTATTCCTATTAAACAAAAGGGTTTTTTTTTGTGTGTAAGTATTAAAACATGATTGCTTTTGGGTCCCCGGGACTCCTCAAAGATCAGCTTGTACTGAATACTCTAGCGAGGAGTGATCACACGTTAGTGTTCAACCCAGATGTGCACAGAAAATGAAACCAGTATGCTTGATCTTTAAGTATTAGAAAAGTGATTCCTTCTGCTGAGGATTCCTTCTCAGAAAACCAGGCGGCAAACAGAAAGCTCTCCCCAATCCTGCTCATGACACCAACGTAAATAAAAGGCTCTCAAAACCCTAAGTCTCACTGTCCAGCTCTGAGATGAAGGAAATTCGGGGTCTCTTCAAAGTCTTTAGGAAAACCTGAGTAAAAAAGCTCAATCAGTACCTCTAGGACTTTGCCGTAGAGAGATGGGAGATCAGTCCATAATCCTGAGACAAGCAAGCTGCTTGGCTTCTACTGATCAAAGAATATCCTTCAAAGAATTCGGGGCAAGTTCTTAACTCTCTCTTTTGCCTTGGATTTTTCATTTTTCAATCTCATGGTGATTCGTGTATGTATGTTTATGTTATTGCCATGAATAACTAGCACCGTCCTGAAGAAGCCTCCATGGGCAAGGGCGAAGACTGCGACAGTGTCCTTGCTTTGCCACTGAGTGACCCCCTATGTGACAGTGGGTGGAGTCTCTCAATGTGTTGGGGGAGATCTGGAAAAACATTGCTTTCTCTAGCTGCTTTTCCAGTCACGTTGACCCTTTCTGGGACACCCTGCTATGTAGTTTCAAAAGTAGTAAGAAATTATCTGTAAGCACCTTTTATGAAGGCTCACTTCTAGAACATGATATGTGGACTAGGCATGTAGCTCAGCGGTATGGCACCTGCCTGGGAAGCGCAAGGTCCTGAGTTCAATACCCAATGCCAAATAATGACAGTAATGATGATGATACGGCAAAAATATAAATGAATGTATCCTATTTTGAAAAGCAAAATTAGTGTCCCTGAGTTCTTTTTTATACATAACATTTCATGATATTCCACAAAATAAAATCAAGAGAGGACAATGTCTCCCAAATGGCTATTTTCTTCCTAACTCAAAAAAAGTTTATGATGCTGTAATAAATGAAAATGTTGCATTAATCAGAGTCTTACATTTGAATGAATCCAGATGAACCCAAATATCTTTTAAAGCATTCAAACAGAAGTAACCAGGGAATGAGGAACTAGGGATTCCACGGCGAGCAGCAGGACCTAAGCCATGCTTCTGGGCTGCAGATTTATTTTCTGATAGTTTAAAACCATCTTTGACAAGATTATTTTTCAGAGGCAGTTCTGCGTGTGTTGTTTATGTGATTTTGTGAAATGGAAGTCTACGTCATCAGACATAAATCACAAGGCTTACTGAGCACTTAATGCTCCTGTTCAGGCCATGGCACAGTCCCTAAATCCATCCTCTTTAGAAAATTTCGAAGGGATAAACATTTAAATTAACTGCAGTCTTAAAACAGCTGGCAAATTTTTCCTCTTTGTAAAAAGGATTCTCTGTCTATTGTTCCCCATTCTGTCTCCATGGATTTCAAGGAAGCTCATGAAAAAGTCTTAGAAAAAATATATGAAAATTTTAAAACTAGAGCAATATATTTCCTCAAGAACTCTTCTGGTGCTTCTTTAAAGCATGACTGTAATCCAAATGTCACTTTTTTAAATTGAATTCTTTATTGGTACAATTTATATACATCTCAAAATCACGTATAACCAAATGTCATTTTTTTATATGTCTTTTTTTTTTCTGATTCTGTAAATTCAGATCAGGGCCTTGCCCATGCTGGTTAAGAACCCCACCACTGAACCACACACCCAGCCCTGTTTCAAGATTTCTTATCATTTCTGAATACACTTCCAGTCACCTGTTCTTTTATCTAAGTGAAATTATCTTCAGTTTTCAAGCAAGTAATATGTATTGGTTATAAATCCGGGAAAAATTCAGAAAAGCAGGTATTAGTACATATATATGGAAAAGCGTTCATAACCCTCAGAATTAACCACTGCTACCCACCTAGTGTTGATGCTTCCCAGACGAGATGCTTCCTCCATGTTTACACAAACAAAAAAATCCCCACAAAAATCACCACATCTACAATTAACCATTATTAAAAGTCCGAATAGATTTTCACTGCAATTATACAATTCCACACATACATCACACACACTTTACAAAATTGGGAGCATATTCAGCGTATTAATCTATTAAGATTTTTTTCAATTTACACCATCACAAACATGATTTAGAATCTTGAAGATTTTCCTCGTTAATTTATATGAAGAGAAACTATTTAATGTTAAGGCTAGAGGTCTAGAGGTCCCCCCAAAGCCTTGTGCTGCAGCCATAGATGGGGCTTTTCTAGAGGTGCTGGATCTACAGCGTGTGACGGTGCGTTGACTCAGGCTAGGATAAGTACAGGGTTAAGTGTGTGAATAGTATCCTTGGCTTACTGCTAGCTACTTGTAGTCGGTTGCTTTTGCTGTCTTCCTACCGAAAACTGTTTCTCCTCTGTGATGCCCCTCTGCCACCTCACCTAGTCTTGGAGCTAGCAGACTATGGAATATAACCTCCACAAACTGTGAGCTATATAAACCTCCCTCCTCTAGCTTTGGGTTTTGTGTATTTTGTCTCTGGAATGAGAAAAATAGCTATGATATTTAACATTGTGCTGTTATTAGTGTTTCACTATTATGTCTATCACTGTGCTCACATCTAGAATATCCCTTAGGATAAATTCAGGAAGTTGGGTTGCTGAATCAGTGCTACATGCATTTTAAAGGCAGTTGAATTATAGTGTCCATTAAATAGGATTTAACAATTTTACATTGCTAATAAAAAATGAAATATTTTTCTCACTTTCATCAACATCAAGAATTTTCTCTTTTTTCATTCTTCAGTAATTGATAGTTAAGCTAATATAATTGTTATTTAAGTTATATTTTAAAAACCACTAGTGAGACTGAGCTTTATGTCAAAATGTTTTTGGTGATACACATTTCTTCTTTAATGAATTACATCTTTATGTCTGTGAAATTTAACTCATTTTCTTCTACTATGGTTTACATATTTCATTTAGTTCTACGAACAAAATATTGGCAGCAGCAAGTACATCTCTGTAAGACATGGTAATAACTGAACTACATAGGAATTTACTTTCTGCCTGTGTATAAGCAACCTATGCCCTTCTGGCTACCTGATATCAGAAAGAGCTGAAAATAAAGACACTTAAAAGCTTATTTTACAGAAAAAAATTCCCTTGGGAATTTCTGTACTTTAATTTGGAAAAATTTGCTTACATTTTTTCTACATGTATAGCCTATCTAATCTCCACAAAAGAAACAAACCTACCCTCAGAAAGTCTTGGGAAAAAAAAAGAAAAAACTCCAGAAAATTGAATCCTTGGATTCTGTTAGGTTCAAGCTGTTCCTTTAACATTTTCAGATTGCTTCTATAATGCCTTCTCCTTTTGAGAGTTTGTGCTCACAGATATATTTTACTAAAAAGGGAACGATGAGGAGAAGTGAAAATTGTTTTTTCTCCTTATGCTGGGCTTTGGCTATTTTTCATTCTTGAATTATGATACAATTTTGACCAGAGAAGCGATTTTTGGCTACATTTTTTTCTTTGGGTTCCTTTGTCACAAGAGTGTGGTATCAAATATTTAAGATCCTGTGTATTCCGTGAGTAATAGCACAGTTGATGAGATACAGTGACCTTTTCAGTATTCTGTATTGTGACTAGCCGTAGTCAATCCATTCATTTCACTCTTTTATGGCCTCCCTGAGCTCGAGAGCAAAGAGTGAAATGGCCGTCCAAATCAAAATATGATGTGCCAAAAGGTCAAAATAGTAAAGTGCACGAGTATATTTCATAGAATATATTAAGGTATTAAAATCCTAATATCTTGCCTTAGTGCCAGAATCTATAATGGGAAAAGAAAATGGCAGTTTAGGAATTTGCCCTTGTGAGAACTGGAACAAACCCAAATGGATCAGGACTATTTCTCACCTTAACTCCACAAAATCTCGTTTCTTACCTTCAAAATCTATATATGGCATTGCATTGGGGTTGAAAACATATGTGGAGGGTTTGTTGAAACATAATGTCACTACTGACGGTGACAGCATTCCTCTCTGTGGCTCCCGCCGTCTGGTACATTATTTCCCATACGTTCACCCTTCTAATTTCATCTCACTCTTTAAAAATATATGTGTGTGTTTATGTGTTTCCGATGGTAAATATAGAGAGAAAAGCAGATGGAGAGACAGAAAGATGCATAGCATAATTTTTTATGCTTTCATTGATTGATTAACATTTTACTAACAATAATCCAATATATGCCCCTGGTTAGAACTTTAGCTTATTAATTTTGCTGCTCTCATTGCTTTCTCCTACTTTTTGTGAGAAAACTTAGCACAGTTTTATTTAGGAGTGTTTTAACCAAAAATTATGTGAAGAATTAAGCCAACTCTGTATTTAAGGAAAAATTATCTTTCAACTAAATGTCAAAATTAATTCAAAGCAGAACTGGCTATTATATTCGTGATAATTTCTGTTGAATCAGAAATGTGCAGAAAGTCAAATATCCTGTGAATTTTTCTCCCACCAATATAATTAAAATATTATTTTTATCGATGAGAAAAAATACCCTTGTTTTCAACATATTTTGTCTTTAAAGTCAAATATTCACAAACCAAATTCCATTTTTGAACATTTGGAATGTGAAAAGAATTCACATTTGAAACGTGTGAAAAGCAAAAAACACTTAAAATAAAAATCTGTGGAAAGGCTTAAAAATGTAATTTTCAAGGGAAATCGATTCAACATTTTAATTTAGAAAGAAAATTATTAAAATTTTATCACTAAGACTCAGGTTTACTATTCTATTTTAAACAATATAAAATGGAAGGATTGCACCTAGTTTTAGGTTTAATTTTCAAATGGTATCAACTTTGATGCCTCTCAGGGAAACAGTACGGAAAGGAAAAAAGAAATTGTTTTTAACATAATCAGTAAATTGTTAAAATTTATTGAGTAATTAATTAAAAAATCCACAGAAGCTTTTCTTACAGACACACATAAGGATAGAGGGAAAAGTGAGCATCTTTAGTTTTAGAGGATCAAAATTCTTCTTTCAGCACTATTTTGATTAATAACAAGCACTTGCTGTCACTCATGACCAAACCGTAACAGCCAGTGAGCCTGTGCTTTTCCCGCATGTCTTGGGACACTCTGCTTGCGCTTGCATATGGAGGGAATGTACCCACTTTCTCCTGTCATCTTTTAAGCAGACCCCTTGCTCCCTTGCCAAGTGTACAAAGAGAAAGGAAGAAAAGATATTTCAGTGGGGTTTTAAAGCTTTTCTGAATATACGCGGATTAATCTGGATGGCAACACAGACAGCCTTAAAATTAACATACTAAATCACTTAACAACCAATTACAGGACAGAGACCATGGGAAGAAATTCGAAATAGCTGATCAGCTCCTCTATCATGGCCCTAGAAAGAGTCGTCTGGGTTCATGGTTTCACTTTATAAGACTTATCTTGTACTCTGATGAAATTAAATAATAAATATCTTGCAGATATCTGAGAAGTACTCTGGGATTACAACACCTCAAAAACTAAAATATCTTTCATGAAATTCTTAGGAAAAAAAATCGTACTTTGTGTCCTTATCTTTTAAGCCAATTATTTGGTGTGAACACGACTCTCTTTTGTATAATTTTCGTGTAGGCACTGAACATGAGAGCTGTCATATGATCTTGGAGACAATTAACACATGGCCCTGGGTGGCGGCTGCGTTTTGAACTTCTCACAGCTGAGCCGCACGGAGATAAGGCCTTTCTGCTCCCCCAGGTCTGCGCGCAGTAGGGAAAGGTCCCCCTGGCTCTGTGTTTATTTCCTCCCATTCCTTTGCCTTTTTAGCTCTTGGTCCTCTCGCAGTGACTGAGTATCTGATCTGCAGAGAGGTGAAGAATTACTGTGTAAGACCAGTTTCCAGACAGGCACATTATTTAATATGTCTTGATACATGTTCTTTAAATATTTTTTCGATAGTGATTTTGACGGCAGCCCCACGATGGCTTGGGGGAAGGAGGGCAGAGAGGCCGGTGATGGAGCACCGAGTGTCCCTACTCTGCGCTTTTCTCCAACGTTTCCACCTCATTCTGACTTGTATGAATTACATGCCTAAATGTCCATCACCCACACTTCACAACTGTTACTACTTTTCCAAATTTACCTTATCTGTTTTATTGGCCAATGTCTGAGGCACACTCACAATAGATGGCGAAGGTTTCAATAAAATGACTTCCTCATGTTGCCATGAAACATCCTCAAAACACTCCTCTCACTTCAGACACACTGATCCCATTATCTTGCCCTCTTCTGAAGCAGTACTGAGAGTCCCCCTTCCTGAGAGACCCTAAAAGTGAGCCGAGAAATACAGTGTTAACTGCTGCCAAGCGCTGTCCAATGGGAAGGCGAACACATTGCCCTGTGTCTGCAAGCATGCTGGGTCTGACTGGCTGGATCTGATCGGCTGGGTCTGACTGGCTGGATCTGATTGGCTGAATCTGACTGGCTAGATCTGATTGGCTGGATCTGACTGGCTGGATCTGACTGGCTGGATCTGACTGGCTGGATGTGATTGGCTGGATCTGACTGGCTGGATCTGGGTCACTGCAACCTCTGATTCTTCTGCAGTGTCAAAACGAGTGTGAATAGACAACCTTTTCAGTCTATTTAGGACATCGAGTTAGTCGTGACCCCACAGCTAAAAACACAACACTTCCACAACTGCTTTGAAAGTGGCAAGTATAGGACCAATGTTCAAAGGAGATTTGGAGTATGTTATGGTGCCTTTTACTGTAATAATTGTTTTAATGTAAAATTCATGTATTTTTAATCACACTTTAGCCTAAAATAAATTATAGCTAATAGGCCGGTGTGGTCCCATGTACTTAAACATGAATGTGCATAAAACAAAGACATTTTGTTAGAAAAACTCAAGATAATTATGACTCTAAGATGGTTAAAAGTATCATGTAATATAACATCTTGCATTTAGCAAAAGCCTCCTTTAGACAGTGAACTCAAGATGGACTACTGCCCTGATTCAAACCATCATGCTGAAGTGTTAACGGCCCAGAGTCAACCCAACCTGTCAAACTTTACAACCCCAGACATGCTGCTGTAGACAGGGGCTTGCTCAAGAGAACATGTCCACCCTGAGTGGTGTCACAGAGAAGGAGGGTCACTTCTGCACTCTGCCATTTTCTTTTTTCTCTACATCCGGCCAGTAATGAATTTCTCACAGCTCTGTTTTTGTTGAAGGGTGAGGAATCAGCAGAGTTTAACTTTACCACTGCAGTCCAGGAGAGTAAGAAATGAAGCAGGAGCAGAGACCTAAGTTGTGATAAACATGGCAAAGCAGGCAGAGAGTTGACACAGAGAGTTGTGCAGCTGCAAAACTCATTCTTACACATGAAATTCCAGGCTTTGTAATTCAGCTTCTTATTACAACAGAATATAAATTTTACACTGTTGGGCAAAATAAGTTGAGTGCCTGTGGTATAACGGGTTGTGCTGCCATTTCACGGTTTTGGCAAGAGTCTCAGTGTTTTTACTGGAGTTGGAGCCCTGGGCACTAAACACTAAATGTAGGCATTAAAACCATCATGAATCACGGATAGGACAGAATGTACTTCCAGATCTACGTGCTCTGACATGTGTGGAGCAAATGAAAACTGCTGTTATTTTACATGTTTATTCCCCAAGGGAACATGAATCCGGACAGCTAAAAGCAGCTATGGAGACTCACGAGAAGATAAAATGTTTTTTGTTTGTTTGTTTTGTTTTGTTTAGCAGCAGGACAAAAACTGATGCTCAGATGAAAGAGAGGCATCTTCACGGGTGATTTTCAAGAGTGGTGCTGGGCAGAATGACTATGGAACTAGATAAAATAGTTTTAAAGTTTGTGTTTTACTGATGACAAGTTGGAGATGATTTTCTTGGGGAAATGAGTTATTCCACAGTGGTGCTTTTCCACTACCGAGTTACCTCAACAGCCGAGGCACAAAGAAGGAGTGAAAAATACATCTGGATGGCAGAATATGAAATATAACTTGCAGCCTGACTCACTGCAGATGCCAGAAAGAAGGAAAGACGGTATGATGAGGTTGCGAGCGCTAGAGAGCCTTGCACCGTCGGGAAACGTCAAGATGGCAAGAAGGTTGTGCGTTATTCCACAGAAATTCAAACAGCATCTACCCTGCACTGAGTGGGTTCGGAGTTATCTTCCAGCTTACTAGTTGGACAATATCGTATATGTCAATAAAACGAAGCATCTTCAACTGTAAGTGGGGAGTCTACCCAAAGGAAAATCGGTTGTGAGCAGGAAGTAAGTGGAAGGAAGGTCTTTAAGACACGTCACCGCAGGGCGTGTTTTCCTGTGTCAGCCTCCGGGATGCTCGCAGCCTCCTGCTGTCTGATGCCTGATGCAGTCTTTCTCCACAAGGAACCATACGGTTCTGCACAAACCATAGCAT
Source organism: Thryonomys swinderianus (assembly GCA_004025085.1). Taxonomy (NCBI): domain Eukaryota; kingdom Metazoa; phylum Chordata; class Mammalia; order Rodentia; family Thryonomyidae; genus Thryonomys; species Thryonomys swinderianus. Next base: position 23,082 of record PVIC010011857.1, on the reverse strand, counting down.
ATCGCGGAACGGTAGTGTTTGAGCTTTAAGGGTTACTCCTAAAAGATGCCATGCCTATTCCTCTGCTCTCCCTTGGATCGTTCTGGAGGCAGCCAAATACCAGGTCACCAGATACCAGCTGTCCTACGAGAAAGCCCTGTCTGAGGCCTCCTGAAAAGTTAGCTCATGAGAGGTGCCCTCCGCACCCCGGGGTGGGAGAACCGCCTGAACTGCGACCTCTAAGCTGCAGTGAAGGAGAAACAGGAAAAAAAAATCGCATTTTAAGTGAGGCTGGAAATGACCGGGATCCACGGGGCTTTGGTAGAACGGACTCAGCACTGTCCTCAGGAGCTCCCGGGCTGACTGATTCCCATTTCACGAAGAGGCCCAGGGTGATCCCCTGTAGGAATGTTTCGCTGACGTGATGACTGTGACAGGAAGCAGGAAGCCTGAGCAAGAGGGGAACAGATGAGCTGAAAGAGACCGGAAATTCCAGTGTGAGGGGCAGGGTTCGCGCTGCCTAAACACCCCGATGCTGGCATTCTGCTCTCCGGGAAGATGGGTCGTGGGACAGAATCCGCTAAGTGAGCTTAGTGTCCTCACGATGAGAACTCGGGGATCCCCCGTGCAGGCTCCCCCTGAAGTCACTGTGCGATGGCGCTGCTTCTGTGCGAGAGGCCCCTCCCCAGACCCCAGATCTGCCTGCGCGTGGACCTTGGACTCCTCGCTTTTGCGCGTGGACCTTGGACTCCTCGCTTCCCGAACTGTAAGAAGCACGCTTCTTTCTTTGTAAACCACCTCGTCTATGGCGCTTTTTAAATAGCAGACGAGGGTCATGCAGAAAACAATCTGATAATTAAGAATTTTACCAAAACGAGGTACGTGTCTGAGCTGCCCCCATTTTAGGCATATTGTATGTAGCCCAGCCAGACATCACTACCAACCGACACCGTCTCTTTAAGGTTTGGTGAGACAGTTTTTGACAGCAACCCAAGTTGGCATACGGCTCGGTGATGTGCCAAGTTCTCACTCTGTTGTTCCCCTTCCTGTGGGATTCGCTCGTTTCTGAAACTCTGCCTGGGCCCCAGGAGAGTCAGCCCGCTGCTGCGGGAGGGCGGAGGCCTGAGCAGCCTGGGGATAGCACCACGCTGACAGCGAAGACCAGGGCCCAGCCTGGCTCTTTACCTCTGAGCCCTGGAGAGTCACAGGGACCGAAGTACCTCAGGCAGTGTAAATTGAGAAAAATGATCCAAAAGTTTGAAGATTTCCTACCACTTCTTCACTGTTCCTGCATAGTTTCTCCTGCTATTAAAATCCTCCATTGTGTCCTACACTTGTTAAAATCAATGCCAGCAGAGGCACAGTGTTACTGGACAGGCACAGCTTACTTTAATATGCTTTTTGTGTTGTACTCCAGGTGCTTTGGCAAATGTGTGCTCACACGTATCCACCATGACACCATCATAAAGTGTATTTTCATTGCGCTAAATATTCTCTCTTCCATCTATTTATCCATCACTCTGCCCTGCTGAAACCACGGCGACCACTGATCTTTTTAATGTCTCTATAATTTTTATCTTTTCCATAGTGACAAATAATTAGAATCATGCAGATAATATTCTTTTGAGATAAGCATTATTCACTAACAATATGCATTTAAGTTTCCCTCATGACATTGGGTGACTATATAACTTTTTTTTTCTGCTGAACAGCTATGCCCCCGAAATGTGTAGGTCTTATATCAATTAGGCTGCACTATGCAATGTACCAGATTTTGTTTATCCAGTCGAGACTTCACATTTTCCAAATGTTCAAAACTATGTGTAAAGATATGATAAAAATTGGTGGGTAAGATTTTGTGGAGACAGAGATCGTCAATTCACTGAGGAAAGTTCCAAGAGCTGCAACTTCTGGATCAAAGTATGTGCTTAGCTCTCTCATACAGCACCAGAGCACCTTCCAAAGGAGACCAGCACTCTGCATTCTCACCAGCACCTTCCAAAGAGACTGAATCGTACTGAATTTTTACCAGCAATGAATGAGCATGTCTATTGCTCCACTCTTCTGTTAAGATTTCTCATTGTCAGTGTTTTGGATTTTAACTATTCTAAGAGATATATTAAAGTATATCATTATTTTTTGTCCAAACATCCACTGACAAAGATACATACATCCTCACTGTTTATCTTCTTAGCTCAGGTGTGTGTTCTAATATTTGCCCATTTTTAGTTGAATGGTTTTCCTTGTGTTTAGTTTTAAGGCTCTTTAAATATTTTGGATTGTAATCACTTGCTAAATTTTTTTCACAATCTGTACCATGCCTTTTGACTCTCTCCTAGGGACTTTCAGAGGGGAAAACTTTTCAGTTTCAATGAGCACCCACTTAATTTTAATCTTTCTTTGGTCGCACTCTGGGTGTTTGACCTTCAAGGGACTCCCCACCCTTCTGTCACTCAGAGATTCTGCAAGGCTGTTCCTTAGAAGTGCTACACTTTTATATCTTACATTAATTAGGACCAGAGTAAACTTTGTGTTAATTTTGTGAGTGTGTAAAGTTTGTCCTAACTCGTTTGCCGATGTGAGGATGTGAGGGTGTTTTAGCACCATAAATAGATGAAGCTATAACTGTCCACTGAACAGACCTTGCCTTTGGACACTGCCGTCCACAGTAGTGCTGGGCATTCTTTCACCACAACAATTTGTTTTTGATATGGTAATTTTATTATAAGACTTGTATTTGACTAAAATCATTTCTTCAATTTTTTTAACTTTTTCTTTAATATCATTTTGGCTATACAGGATCTTTGCCTTTCATATAAAATTTAGAATCAATCTGTCCATATCTACAAAAGGATTTTCCAGTATTTTGATTACAATTGAGAATAAGTATCAAGTTGTGAAGAACTACCATATTTATAATATTATCTTCCTAGCCACATGCATAGAGGGCCTCCCTACTTACTTAAATTTTATATGATTCCCTTCATCTGAGGTTTTTTTTTTTTTTTTTGCTTTTGAGACAGGGTCTTGCTTTGTAGTTCAGGCTGGCCCTGAGCTCACTATGGTGCCCAGGCAAGCCACCGCGAACTCAGTAATCCTCCTATCTCTACCTCCCGAGTGCTGGGATGACAGGCGTGAGCCACCACATCCGGCATTGTGGTATGCGGTGTTGATTGTTGGTGGGCGTGTCTCCACGCCCAGCATTATATGTGGTTACCGGGGATCGAACTCAGGACCTTGCGCTTGCGAGGCAGGCGCCGGAACCACTGAGCTAATCCTCCGGCCCTTCATCTGAGTTTTGTGTGTGCTGGACTAAATGTTTTGTACTCCTAAATATTTCATTGTTTTTGTGATAAAATAATACTATATTTTTTTTCAAAAACCTCTCATTTATTGCTGGCATATACAATTCATTGCTGGCAAAACAATGCTCTTTAATATTAAGCTAGTATCTTACTGGATCCAGGAGTTGAGGTTAACATTTTTCTTGTTTTTGTTTGCTTCTTTTTCTTCCTTATCATTTCATATTCCTACACAATCATGCTATATATAAATAAGCATCGTATTTATTCTTTAATTCATGGATGTGTTAGTTCACATTAATTAACTTTTGAATACTGGATTATATTGCACACTGTTCTACCTCCACAGAGTTAGGAAAAGAGGACAAAAGTCCTCCTGAATGGAGAAAAGTTCAACAGTAGTTTTTCAGGTAATTCTAAAAGCATATCCTGCCTGCCTCACTGCCTCCGTCACGCCGTGTGTCCCAAGGATCATGCTTACACCGTTAAGGAATGACTGACTGTCCTGCAGTGTTCCAAGACAAGTGGGAAACGCTGTTCATAGCCCTACTGACCTGCTTCAAGTCACTCACTCCGCTGGTGTAGCGGGGCCCGAAATTTTACAGGTAGAAAGAAATTGTTAACTATCTTCTTACTGCAATACTCTACAAACATAGCTATTCTTAAGAAGATAAAAAGTGTTTGTTCACGAATGTTTCCATTATTTATTAATGCCTCGGTTTTAAATTATGAAAACCAAACATTTATTTAGAGTAAAGGGGAGAAAGAGGGCTGAAATCTTCTGAGGCCTTACCGCTATGGGAAGCTGACAGGTAGAGATTTGAAAATTCGGTTATTGTGGAAATGTCTGCGGATCCATGTTTTTACTCAGAAGTGGTCTCACCAGTCTTAAAATAGCCTCTCATTTTATTTGAATCCCTTGTACTGATGCACACTCTTTAAAGTGTCTATTCCCTATGATGCTTGTACTTTGTTGCAAGTATCAACCTTAAAGGGGTAAAGTTCAAAAGTATACCTTATAGAATGTTGCGTGGCTGAAATAAATTATCAGCCATTATTTAGGCATTAGCAGGATTGAGAAGTGCTGGGTATAAGTACAAAAGTAGCCATGATCCTTCACAGTAACGCTTTGTAGGTCATTTATGTAGAAATTAAAATATTTAACATACACAAATATTGGGGGAGTAAACACAGAAGCCCAATTTAAAGGAAATAGAATCAGGCACTCTATATGTATCGTACAATTAGTCTGCCCTTAACATTTCTTTTTAGTTTCTTTGGAGGTAACTACCTAAACAAACAAGAGGGAAATTGTAAAAGATAGTCAGTACTGTCACACAGTTCGCTAAATTTCACCAGGTCTCTCACTGATAACGAAACATAGACGTATTACTATGGAATGGGACGTGCCTTAAATTAGAGCAGAGATGAACAGGAATTCTCTGTGGCTCTTGGAATTTTGTAATCTGAAAGCAATTCACCTGCTAACGTGTGGTTGATCTGTAAGGAAAAACTGCATCATACTTGTATTTATTAACTCAATTTTAACCAAACGCAAACCATTTTTCTTAGTAGCACACAGGGTTTCATATTGTCTCATATACTAGTGCTGAAATGGTATCTTTGCAGTTGTGTGTCTGTAGATACTTCCCATGAGAAAAAATACTGCCTTTAATCTAGGTAATCATTTTGTTGTGGGTGTCATTAAAACACCATATTTAAAGTGTGACTTCTGCTTGTTTCTTTCTTTGTCACCGTATCGAGGCTTGCTATATGGAATACAGTGAATGCAGATCTATCTATGCCAACTAGATTTGTGATCCTTGGAAGTTTTCCTAAATTTCTCAGTACTTTGTGACTCAGTATTCTGTTTGTTTTAGTTCATCAGACTAAGTAAAAGGAAGCTGTGAGGTAGAAAGATGCTAGCTGGCAGATAGGTGGATAGTTAGGTAAAAATTTGAGGACTGGATAGATAGGTGCTTGCTAGCCAGCAGGGAGAGAGGGAGAGAGAGAGGGGGAGAGAGAGAGAGAGAGAGAGAGAGAGAGAGAGAGAGAGAGAGAGAGAGAGAGAGACAGAGACAGAGACAGAGACAGAGACAGAGACAGAGACAGAGACAGGAGAACCAGATGGAGGAAGGAATCATGAAGTTCTTTGCTTCAGGCTGCCTCACTTTCCTCGGACGCCTTGGTCCTCACAATACCAGCTGGTGTTCACAGCACCATCACATACAGTATTATGATTTCACTGGCTTCTAAATTTGCCTGAAGAATATTCTATTGGTTATTTGTCAAAGCATAAATTCTGGCCAGCAAACAATCTATTAAATCCGATTTTTCTAAGGGTAAATACTGGAAATTTCTCTGTTTGACAGAAATGGAGGTGATTGTTATTATCAGGGAAGATTTTTTCATTCTATTTAGAATCTGTGTAATTTTTGAAGTAGGAATTATGAAGTAGATGATGTCCCAATTTTGACAAATGAAAAAATTGACACTTAGAGGTGTCTAACGACTCAGTGAAGGTCACATAGCTGAAAAGTGTCCTTATATGTTAATCAAAAATTTTAAAAGAAGTTTAAGGAGGTGGGAGTGCTACTTAACAACACTTATTTTATCATTATACACTGTATATGTATACTGAATTGTCATATTGTACCTATAAACATATACAATTAAAATAATACTCAAATAGGAAGGCTAGATCTTCTGATTCCTAATACTTCTCCAACAAATGCTGAACTGCTTGCTATACTGCTGGGCACAAAGTTGCTTTCAGAAGAGTAAAAAGTAAAAATCAACATTTCCTCCTCATTCAGTGAGTCTATTTCTATTATTTCCATTCTTCCCACAAAAGGTACCTGACATCTGTGGGTGCTTGAAGCATAGCAGTATCCTACTAGGAGGACACTATCTTCTTGGAGGACCCAGGCTCTACCAGCAATCGCCTTATCCAGCCTCCAATTTTCCTTCTATCCATTCTTCCAGTGGAAGACGGAAGTACAAGATTAAAAATTTCATAGTCTTTTTAAAGACCAGAAATAAAACCCTGTGCTTTCTTACTGCACAGGAGAAAAGCATTTTTCTTCTTTGAATCTATGTGAATTACTTGAATCTGATCAGAGACTTCAGAGTTAAGAGTATTTAGACATCATCCTCTCAGATCCTTTATTATAAAAGGGAAGCTAACCAAACAGTAAAAAGTAATACAGCAATTCAAATGAGATTGTAAAGTTAAAATGTATGAGGTAATATGTGAGAAGGTGTAGTGACTTTCACTGACTCTTTCTAAACTGAACTCTCTTCTTCCTAATCTGTGTATACAGAAAGTCAATAATTCCTATTTTTGTACAACTCTCCATGCCAAACCCTGCACTGATTAATGTGTTTACATTATTTTATTGAACTTGAAAACAATCTTTCAAGCCAAATGTTGAAACAGCCAATTGACTTAGAAAGAAAGTAAGTCATGAGTTTGAAAAATTATTTTTTTGCAAAAATAATTATATGTGGGAGGAAATATTTACATTTTGATTAAAAAAAACTTCCAAAACATGTCTCAAAGTTAATCACTTTTCAAATAGTTACTGCTGTGCAGATTCATTTTCAAGATTTATAAAAGCTTGTAAAATATTATATATAGGGGGCCAGAGATTTAGCTCAGTGGTTCTGGTGCCTGCCTAGCAAAAGCAAGGTTCCTGGTTTGATCCCAGTAACCACATACTACAATACCAGGCCTGGTGCCTCACCCACTAGCAATCCGTACCACATACCACAGGGCTGGACTAGTGGCTCATGCCTGTCATCCCAGTACTCAGGAGGCTGAGGCAGAAGGATCCAAGGCTGAGTTCCAAGGCTTATCTGGGCTACATAGTGAGCTCAGGGCCAGCTTGAACTACAAGGGAGACCCTGTCTCAAAAAGAAATTATCTACAAATAAAAACTAGAGAGCAATGCATCTGCATACAAAGCTAGCAAGAAGAGCTAAAAGGATAGATAATCCATAAAAATGAGAGAGTCATAACACAAAAAAGGCTTACTAGGTAAGATCAGTGGATAGGAATTAGCAGAATGAGATGTTGACCCATCATGTAAGTCTGCACTTCGGTAACTGCACAGTAGATCCACAAATTCAGAATAACAAGTCTTAGTCAGGTCTTCGATCAGTGGAAAAGTGCCAAATATTGACTATTTGCCATGTGCTCTTTTAGATCCTGGAAATATAGAACCTAATATTTTTACTTATACTTAAATTTTAGTATGGGGATGAGACATGTGATGAAAATATAGAACAAGACAACAAAAATAAATAAAACAAATTCAAGAACAGATCTTGGGAGTTTAGGGGAAAAAATAACAGTTATTAATCTGTCCTGTCTTGTATTTGACCCTTCTGTCTTTTTTGTCCACTAGCCTCCATCAGTTTCCCGGGGATTTGTATGATATGTATACATCCTTTACCCCTCTTTCTCATCTTTCCCTCTCTTGTTTCTCAACCTCCAACTGCCTGGTGAACCTTTATTCCCAGACAGTGATGCTGCTAATCATAGAACCTGTATGTTGTAAATATATTTTTGGTTAGTTCTAAACTTTGGAATATAGTCACAGACCTAATTCACAAGGTTAAAGTTAACAGACTAGTAATTCCCAAAGCTTATCATTTCCTGTGCTGTGTTCAGTATTGCTGATGATTATATTATGTTAACTGAGGTGATTTGGTTTTTCTGTTTAAGTACCTTCTGTCATGTGCCAGAAATGAAAACCCTTCAGGCCAATACACATCCAAGGATGACAATGCAGGAAGTAGCTATCTCCTAAGGGTTCCAAATTTTAAGAAGACACAGAGTTGCATTAAACATTTCCCAGAGAGCAGGCCAGAAACTAAAAACATCAGCAACAATAACAAAAAACAGAAATGAGAAAAAGTTTAAAAACCCAGATGCAAAGATCATCATCACAGTGAAAATAGAAATAGACCAAATGAAGCTCAATGACCAGAACTCTATCAAAAGAGGATCCAATAAAGAGGAAATCAGAAATAATTTCTCAGATAAAAACAGAGATAGTAGCCAAAGTGGAAGATATGAGTAGTAACACTAGTGTTGTTCTAGCAGACTTTTGACTGAGTTTTTAGGATCTTCTGCATAGAGTATCATGTCATCAGCAAATAATAACAGGTTACCTTCTTCCTTTCCTATCTTTAATTCTTTTATTTCTTTCTCTTGTCTAATTGTTGTGGCTAATGTTTATTGAACAGGGAGTGGTGACAGTGTCTTGCTCTTTATCTTAGTGTGAAAGTTTTCAGCGTTGACTAATTTGTTATTTTAGTTGTCTATATGACACTTGAGTGCTAGAAAAACATCTAGATGGAAATAATTTAAAAGTTGCACAAAACAGAATAAAATAAAAAGATAGTTAAGGTTAATCCAAGTAAAGTATATTCCAGATGAACAGAATGCTGGGAGACAGATCATAGAAAATTTAAAGGTGTGTAAAGTCTCCCAAGGATGCACTAAAACATCAAAACTTCCGTGGAAAATGAAGACCTAGTGGAGAGGACGGTGACATGATGTTACAATAAAGGGGTTCCAGGTTTTCATAAGATTGAAAAACTGATGCAAGGAAAACATAAATAAGAATGTTGGAGAATAGACATTGATAACTAGAAGTTAAAATATTTGCAAGTAACATTTTGGGCAGTACTCGAGCTAGAGATAATGACAATATCATGAGAATAATCATGTAGCTGAAATTGATGGGAAGTTATGGGAAAAAGTAACCCAAGGTTCTGGGACTGTAGCATTTGGCATGTCACCCACATGCATGAAGATTTAGCGAAAGCATAGCTGCAGCAAGGTGTGGGATGAGTGAACAAAGAAATGCCTGTACATGGCAGAGAACTAGCAAAAAAAAAAACTGAAAAAGGATGTTTTTAAGAAAAGAGGAGAACTGGTTTTCAAAGGTTTTGAGTCATGCAGAGAGTAGAAAATACAAGACTGTTCACTTACGGGGTTAGAGGTATGTGGTGTCTTCTGTACGGTCACATTTTAGCCAAGCAAAAGGATAAAGGAATTGTTCAAAGAGGAGGTTGGGAATAGAATGGAGTGTACTTGTGATCGCAATTCCAAAAGCTATTGAGCGATATCAGCACATCAAGTGAAGGTTGTGAAGATCAGATAGGAGAACATAAACAACTGCAGTGAGGTACTCATTTGTATTGTGCCGTGTGGTACTGAAACTTTCTGCTGACATTCCAGGATGTAAGCACAACAGAGTCATTCTGGAAATCACTCAAAAGATGAAAGATCTTGACAGAGCTATTCGTGACCCTTCAGGAGTGGTGCAACTGGGGAAAACATGGAATAATTAGAGGCTGAGCATTTATCTACTTTTGCTCTTGAATAAGTGCCCCTCTGAAAGAGATGTTGGATAATGTAGCTTTATTTGAGAAATATATAAAAGATATGAAAATTCTGACCGCCAGATCAACAAAAGCTGAAAATATGACTCCACTAAAGAAAGTTTTAGGAAAGATAGTCCTTGACTACATCAATAAATCCAGGAAGAACGGGTATCCTCACTAGCTAGCTAATGAATCCAGAACAACATGGTGATAACTGATGTTTATTCTTAGAGGAAAACATTAGTAAATGAGATTCCTAGCCTGTGCTTGAATGTAGGAATCAATGAACATGTGAAATGACTCAGATGTCAGATTTTCCAACAAGCTGGAATCAATGGGTACAAAGTAACAACTTAGCAGACACAAGCACTGGAACTCTGGATATGTAACGACACTTTCAGAATATACAGGACAGATTGGATAATCTGATCTCTCCTAAAATGATCTTTCTAAACTGTCACCTGTGAGCATTATGTTTCACAATAATCCGGGGTGCTCATGCCAGACAATTTTGATCAAAATCACTAAGGCTGGTTCCACACATTATGTTTAAACACATTGTGATGGCTTCACCCAGGTCAGTCGCAGGATCCCTCAGTTAAATCATTACTGTGTCAAGGGAGGCATTTGATAGGTAGTAAGTTTGGCACATTATGACTTATTAGATAAAAGCTGGGCTTTCATGCCATGGATACGTCTCAAGAACCAAATAATATCTGCTATATAGTAACTAATCAATCAATACTTGATAAATCAAAGACAGAATTAATGAATTTTCCAATCTAGATTTAAGCCTGTCTTCTCTAAGCTTCAATTTGAGACACATTGCTCTTGAGTAAACTCCTGTTTGTTATCTCTGTAGCCACAGAGCACCCCACCTACCTGCTTCAGAGATTCACTAGCCTGAGTTCTGTATATTTAACCAGCATTCCTCAATGCACTCTTGTCTTTTTAAATTCTCTTATTCTAAATTGACTAGGAGGGAATAAAAGCTTTTGTTTGACTATTCAAATTTGAGTCTAATACACATGCATTCAACTACCCAAGTTGTATATTCTTTCTGCCATGAATTGATTAGTAAAATCCCATGTGGCCTGCAAAATCCTCAAGACTTCTCACCAAATCTATCATGGTCAACATGGCCATACCATGGTCACTTCTAGCAGAAGGAAAAATAAGATGTAGCAATACTCAACCAGACAGGATGACACATGCCAGCAATCTGGAGACTGAGGCAGGAGGATTGCTGTGAATTTCTGGCCAGCCAGAACCACACAGTGACTTGAGGCCAGCTTGAGCTACACAGCGGGACTCTGCCTTAAAACAAACAAACAAACAAACAAACAACAAATAGATAGATAGATAAATAAATAAAAATTAAAAAAATAAAACAAAACACAAAATGATTTACCAAGGTTGAATACAGTTATTGATTTCTTATTTGAAGAACTGTATATGAAAAAGTACACAGAGTCACTGAGTTTTTATAAGAATAAGTATATTCTGGGCCAGAGATTTAGCTCAGTGGTTCCGGCACCTGCCTCACAAGCGCAAGGTCCTGAGTTCAATCCCGGTAACCACATACAATGCTGGGCATGGTGACTCGTGCCCACCAGCAATCAATACCACATACCACAGTGCCAGGTGTGGTGGCTCACACATGTCATCCCAGAACTCGGGAGGCAGAGACAGGAGGATTGCTGAATTCGAGGTTTGCCTGGGCTCCATAGTGAGCTCAGGGCCAGCCTGAACTACAAAGTGAGACCCTGTCTCAAAAAGAAAAAAAAGGAATAAGTATTTTCTTGGGATAAATTATAAAAGATTATTTAAAAGTAAAGAACAAAAATACAAATTAATTTCCCTACAATGACATTAACTGCCTGAAAGTAGCCAGCTCCTTCTACATAGTGAGTTTAAGGCTAGCTTGGTGAGAGTCTTGTCTCAAAATAAATAGGTCGCAGATGTGTAAATATCGTATCTTTTCTCTGGTGTGAGAAACTGAAGTTGTAAAGGTGTTCTAGAATGCATAATTGATATTATGAAATAGTAAGTAGTCAAAGGGAAATGGGGTTTAGGGGTAAATGAAGGGAAAGAAAAAATTGATGGAAATAAAAGGAAACAAAGCTTGTGTATATAGGGGTGGTCGGTGTAGGGTAGGTAGAGGAAGGGAGAAAATGAGAATTAAGTTATGTCATATAGTGGTACAAATTCTCAATGTGGAGTATAATGTAATGTACCAATAAATTAAATTTTAAAACAAAAAGTAACTCTCTTTCCCTAAAAGAATCAAATCAAAGCAAAATAATTATTCATTGGTATGCTTGAAGGAACTTCAGAGGTACATTTTTCAATATATTTTTCCAATCTCATCTTGGAAAAGTTGAGAACCCTGTCAATCCGTGGAGTGCATCACAGCCAGCAGCAGGAATGTTGGGCACCTCAGGGCTCTGCCCCATCTCCTCACGTCATAGAGGCAATAACTGCATTGGTTTACAGGACTCTTGACTAAATTCTAAGACTCACAAAGCCCTATTCTGAGTACACTTCTTCCCATTTTTTGTTGATACCCACAATTTTATACTTAATCAATTTTACACAGGAATGAAGTGAATCATGACTCTCAATTTGCATATTTGCAAATTGAAAAAATTAAATAAATCTGCCAGAAACAGCTGTGACAATCAGTTATTTACTGAGAAACACCCCCCCCCCAAACAAATTAAATGGCATCCCCCTGCTCGCTGTGTGTAACGTGATCTTCCTCTTGGGCCTCAGAGTACAGTTCTGCCAGTGGTTGGGAAAGGAAATAGCATTTGGGGAGTGTCTGCTTGGTGGGTGCCTCACATATGTAATCACATCTCATTCGCTTAATCTACATAATATATCTATGAAATGGACACCAAAGCCACTTAATGAATGAGGAAGCTGGGTCTCAGAGTGGTTTAAAGCCTTGCTCAGGCCTCTTTAACTGGTATAAGATAAAACAAGGTTTGAAATTAGGTCTTTGGGGGACCAGAGATTTGGCTGGAGCTGACGGATGTTTCCTGGTTAAATCTGAGATCATCCAGATGCCTGTGTTGGTTGCTTCCTTCGGTAAGTCCAATGTTCAGGAGAAGATGAAGTCTCTTTCCTGAGCTCAGCCATCACCCATGACTCAGTGGGGCTGTCAGCGTGGGGCTGTGTTATAACATAACAACACACGTAGATCTGGATGCACTTTTTGTGATTTTGATCAAACAACCAGATATGAGACCCTAGCACATACACCATTAATATCTTCCTGTATTATTCATATATACAAGGCCCTTAAGTCATGATTTAGAACTGTTTTAGAGAGACCAGACTTCCCTAGTGATTTTTGTCCTTTATCTTCTCCCTCTCCTTCTTTTCTCTCTCTTCCTCCTCCTTCTCTTCCTCCTCCTCCTCCTCTTCCTTCTTCTTTTGGTAGAGGGATCTCAGGGCCTTCCACTTGCCAGACAGGTGCTGTATCACTGAGCTACATTCCTGACCCCAGTTCTTTATGAAGATCCTGCTGTACCCTTAAGGAGCTGGAAACTTTTATCTACAACGATCTTTAGAAATGTCTGAGTCAAAGGTCATCATCCTCCGAAAAGCCTCTGTACAGCTATGCAGACAGTCAGCGGATAACCAGCCCCTTCCAGAAGAGAAGATGAAGGGCTGTTACTTAGTTTTGTAGGCAAAGGCCAAACCTGAGAGCGACCAGTGTGTGTTGTAGCCATCACTCATGCAGCAGGGCATCCCTTCAGCTCAGGAGTTCTCCAATCACCAAGTGTGGAAATATCACCAGAGGATGAGGGGCCACCGATCCCTGTGCTGCACATCCACAGGGTCTGACGTGATTGGTGCGAGATAAGCCTTAGGACTATGCCCAGTCTGTACTTTTCTCCATCACCAGTGAGCTGATGTCTTCCTAGTTACCCGTCCAATCTACAGACCTGTGTGCCTTCTCTGCTCACAGTGTACCCAAGTATGACACTAGACCCTCCTGGCCAGGACAAGGAGCTTTGATAACATCAAATCCTGTAAAAACTAAGCTAAAACTAAATCATTTCCATGTACAGAATGATGGAGCCTGTCATATGTTTGTTTTCTCTTCTTTTTGGTGACAACATACTCATTTTGATATTGTCCTGAGATAAGAGCACCTGAACCAGGGAACAGTTTTCAGCTTAGACATTTTCCTTGCCTTGTCATTCATACTTCAGTGCTAATTTTTCAAGTTTTTTATACAGAGTAGTTTTAAATTCTGCACAAGGCAAATTGGGCAAATTCCATTTCAGAATTGTATTTGTGTTGACACAGGGTAATCTTATTAGCAATAAAAGGATATTACCTATAATTGAATAGTCCTGCAATTAGCAGATTTCAAAGCTGCAGAATGCCATCCTTCTTCTGTTTTACATTTGTTTTTACCCACAGCAGGAAATGTTTGAATTACTAATAAAACTCTTAGCTCTACTAAGTGAAAAAATAACTTAATAAAAAGCTGTTCCATCCAAGGTACATATGAACTACAGTTCACGCAGATAAGTATATTTCAGCAATTATAACTGTATTATTCTTGTATTTTGGCAGATTATGTTTGTATCCCTCTTAAGCAACATAGTAACTGTATCACCCTGAAATCTGGTTGGTTAAAATTCTCTGCCAATAATAAATGTTGGGCTTCTATTTATTTAAACACATATATCTGTGGGAAAAGTAATTAAAGTATTCATCTGGGGAAGTTATATTTGGTGTCTTCATGACAGCTACGTAATTGGGTCATTCTAATGTTGTAACACACACTCATGCTTTACTTTTAAATGGATCGAGATACGTTCTAGGGCTCAACATCACCCATGGAGCAAATTACATTCAAATTACAATTAACTTCTGCTCAACTGTCAGCAGAAATCGATGTTGCTATGTACATAGTGCCTCTTCCTCACTTTTATTAAAGCCTCTTTCAATTATGAAGGAACATAAATTGGAAGGATGTTGCTATGTCATCTACAGTATTAAAATGTACGAGGAACGTTGACCCTGGCCTCCAGAGATTATGGGAAAAGTCATTTATATGCACAGCTGTACAAATTGCCTGAGTTTAATGCTAAATTCTGTGGAAAATCATCTTTGCTGCTTTGCATCTGAGGAAGGACAAGGTTTAAATATTTAATGTGTTCCCTCCGTGGATGAGCCCAGTCAGCAGTGAGTTACTGATCCGGTCAGGAGAGAGGACTCTTTCGGGGAGTGACCGATTTTGCCTGGACAGGCACTGAGTGACCTGGGCTCCCCCTTGCCTGGAGACATGGTGGAAGTCTGTCACTCACCTCCCTCTCACGAATGTCACCTTCCACGGAACAACTCAAATTGATTCCAAGAGTCCTGTTTTCACCCTGTTCTTGAAGATT
Organism: Thryonomys swinderianus; assembly: GCA_004025085.1. Taxonomy (NCBI): domain Eukaryota; kingdom Metazoa; phylum Chordata; class Mammalia; order Rodentia; family Thryonomyidae; genus Thryonomys; species Thryonomys swinderianus. The sequence continues at coordinate 7,988 of PVIC010011857.1, read as the reverse complement.
TGTGACAAGAGCTCCCTCCCCTTTCTCATGCCTCCATCCTCTCTTCAGACTCACAGGCACTGGTCTTGAACGTGTAGTTTGGGCATAGTAAGAGAGGACCATTTCAGGTTGGAGAGAAAGAACAAAAGCTAGTTCATTAGAGGAAATCTAGGGTCAGAGTGTCCCTGTGGGAGGACAGCATGGTTCGGCACCCTCTTGGCCATTTCCTGGCCAACTCTGCCAGTTTACTTATTTTCCATGTGTCTCAGCTTTTGTTCTGCAACAATTAGGAAAACATTCTTATTGAAAAGAATTGAGGTGATCATAAGATCTCCACAATATTGTTGTGAAGTGAGTCAGTGGTAAGTGGGATACAGTATTCTTCTCAAAATTAATTACCTCCAAGAGACAGTCTAACCTCTTCTGAAATCTGTTGTTAATTTAGCCCACACAATCCTATTTATCTAGAGCAGAAACCTGTCTTATTGCTTCCTTTACATCTTATAATACTGAGAAACCTCCAGAGACAGAATTATTTGCCCAGGAGGTGGCAAGTTTTCTCTCTTCTAAAGTGTTCGGGCAGAAGCTGGTGTTAGTGTTGTAGAAAGAATTTAAATTTCAAGGAAACACTTGTAAATCAACTCTCAAAGAGAGGGACAGATGGACATAAAGAGAAAAAGGGAGCCAGATGGGAAGCAAGAATGTACAGGACGGAGTGTATACACTAGAGAACACTTTTGAAAATATGAGTGTTAAAGGGGAATAGAGAGGAGTCAGAGACAAACTGGTGCTCCTGCCCACCCCTGTGGGATCACCCCTAAATCTATGGTACCCACGCCCAGCCGGTCATCTGACTCACCTACCTGGAGAACAGTCTTAGGCCAGAACTGGACGTTTACCTAAACTGGAGAATCGCGCGCAGTAGAATTACCTAGGGAGCTGTTCTGAAGTGGTAATGATCAGACCTCACCCGGCCTGTTAGAACCAATTCTCTGGGACACAGACCAGGGCACTGGAGCATTTAAAGAGCTCCCCAGTTAATTCTAATGTGCAGCCAAAGTTGCAAATCAACGATCTATTAAAACTTAGCCAGATCACCTTAAATGTTCTTTTTAACCTGCAAATCCATGATTCGTAGCAACCTAAGATGGAATAAATGTGCACTTCCAAAATAATATTTTACATGTATTAGAATATGTATCAAGCCATATCCCTGAGAATATAAAAGCAAAGTGAATAATAAGAACACACTAATACCTAGTTTTCACTTAGTTAATAATACATTAGTTCAACTAAGAGCACCCAAAGAGGCTGTGGTCTAGTCAGGCCAGTGGATCTAGTCAAGAGAGCACAGGTAAGCAGAGGCCAAGCTAAGACTCAAGCTCACTTCTTCACACTCTTGAGTCCATTCTGCTTCTATTTGGTCACCCTCAGGAAGCTGCCGGTTTGTGTCTAATGCTGCTGACTTGAAGACCATGGCCTCTCTTCTTAAAAATACAGCACAGCGCTGTTTACCTCACTTCAAGCCAATTTCTAATTCTTTTGTAATCAGAAAGAGCTGATGTGTCGATAAAATTCAATAAACTTCTTTAAGAATTGCAGGCCTTCCTGTTACTATTAGATGATTTTATGTACAGTAATCCTTATCTCAATAAAATAGCCAATTTACATATTTTTCAGTTTCTTGGTGACTTCCCGGTGTGGCAATTCTTGCTCAGCACTCACTGCCTTATGGGCTGATGTGCTGTTTATGAAATCCTTCGCCTCTGTTTCATCTGATCTACCAGCTCCTTATTTTAGATTGGTATTGTCATCAGGATGTATGTTCCTCCCTTTCTTCCAATTACCTGTGTGTTTAGTTGATCTTCCTGAGTTGGTCCAACATGATTTCTTCTCCTTTCAGCCCTGTTGAATACATCTCCCATCAGGTTTTTTTTTTTTTAAGCAAATGTCAACATAACTTCTTACTCAAATACACACAAATTGGATTTTTGAAAACATAAAGCAGAAATGAGAATTTTAATATCCAAATCATATTGGAAAATTTGAATTTCATATGTCTAAGTTTTTCACATCAATAACTAAAGTGATTCTCACTTTTTAAAACATCATCCACTTCTGCTTTCAGAAGATGAAGTAAACATGTTTTTCTTCCTTCCCCCACTAAGTACAAGGAAGATCCATGTTTGCATAAAACAAACAAGAAGACCCTTAAAGATAAGATGAACATGAGATCAGCTAGGACATTCAAGACCTGTTAAGTGGCACAATGTCAAATTCTCTGTGCTTTCTTTTAGCCTTATCTATCCTAATATGGAGGCCAAGAACTCAGCAGTCTGCAAAAATTAAAAATACAGATAAAAATAGACACAAGAGGCCTAACCTCTCTGGCCAGCAGCCAGGAAAGAGGCAATCTCACAAGACAGTAAACTGCTCCACTGTAGCCAAACACCATAAAATACAAAGCATGCTAATTAATTATAGGCATTCAAGGAATATTTATTAAATCATTAAGACTTCAGTGGCTACCCATGACAAGAATATAACTCAAGAAAAAGCCTAGCATAGGTACTAAATAAACACACAATAATAATATCAGCATCCACTAAGAAGGTGACAGCAAGAAGAAACTAATCTCCAGAGCCCTCTGTTATATTATTTTAAATGTTCAATATTCAATAAGAATTTATGAAACATAAAGTTACAAAAATATAGTAGATATACATGGTAAAAAAGTTATCAGTTGAAACACTTTCCATGAGAAAATCTCTGGAGACACTGAACTAATGGAAAAGGATTTTAAATTATTTAAGTAAGTTCAAGAACCAAAAAGCTTTGCACAGCAAAGCAAATAATCAACACACTGAAACAACTTGCAAAATGGGAGAAAATATTTGCTAGTTATTCATCTGACTAAGGATGAATATCCAAAATATAAAAGGAACTAAAAAAATGGGCAAATAATCTGTACAGATATGTCTCAAAAAAAAAGAAATGCACAGTCAACAAATCTACTAAATAATTATTTTGAACACAAAAATTCTAAGAAATTCACCAAAAATTTTGTTAGAACTAAAGATATAAGATGATACAATGTTATTTATATTTTTATACACTACTAATACTCTGAAAATAAAATATTTAAAATCTTTTATTTATGGTCTGGGAAATTAGCTTTAGAGGTAGCATGCCTACATAAGGGCAAGTTTGATCCCCAGTACCCCAAAAATATATTTTATAAGGCACCAAAATGAATATAATACTTAGAAATAATTTTTAATGAATGTCCATACACTGAAAAATTATAAAATTTTATTGAAAAAATTTAAAAGTGCCCAAATAAATGCAAAGGTATCCCATATTCATGGAAATTATTGTCAAGAATTTATTTCCCCTAACTTGATCAACAGTTTCAAACTTTGTCAAAATCCCTCTTGACTTTTTACTTATTTACAAAATGAATGTAAAATTCACGTGGAAATGCCAAAGCAATCTTGAAAAATGAACAAAGTTTAGATATCTACACTTTCCTATTCTCAAACACAACAAATCAACAGTAATGGAGATTTTTGTGGTACCTATGTTAAGCTGGACATGTTAATCAATGGATTAGAACTGACAGTGTGGAAACTAAGCCATGCATGTATGCTGAATTCATTTGGACAATTGTGCCAAGGTCAACAATGATATTTCATTTTGAATAGAAATTTCTTTTAATATGGGCAGGTGGCCAGTGAGCAGATAAAAAGTGTTCAACATTATTACTATCAAAGAAATGTAAATAAAAACCACAATGGAAAGAAAGTCTTAAAAAATTTAATCATATGCTATTTTGGTGACATTATAATGAAAAGAAACTTCTCATCTTCAGAGTGGGTATAGCAAAAAGCACAGATAATAGGTGTTGGTGACTATGTGGCAGAATGGGAAGTTTGAAGCACTAACAGTGGAGATGGAAAGTGTTGCATAATTTTGAAATATAACTTGGTGATTCCTCAAGTTTAGACAAAGTGTGTTCATATGCATTAACATTCCTCTGGCACCATAATACACAAAACTCTATTTTAATGTTTTTTTTTGTAAAAGAATGTATATTGAACTAGTATTTTTAATGTATGGCTATATATCACATACTATTTTAATTGCTTTATAATATTAGTCATTCAATACCATCACACCAAAATTAGAACTATTTTAATAAATGCTTAATGAAACTCAGCCACACAGGGGTTAGTTCACTTGTTGAAGATCATATAGCTAATGAGTTTAAAGTTTAATTATAATCTAAGTCTATCTTGTTCCCAAGACTACATTATTAAACATTAATACTATATAATACTTACTAAATCACATCACAATATAAGGTCTTTGCTTTATCCACTGGAATTGAAATCCAGTCTTAAAAAATTTAATCATATGTTATTTTGGTGACATTATAAACCAGTCTGCTGTCAACCTAAATCACAGCCACTTAGTGAGGGATACAAAAATCACTGAATACAAGACATAAAAAGGAATCTTGGTGTCCTCAATGGTAATGTGAGCTTATATAATCTAAGATCCAAATGATTAATAGCTTTTGGAATTGGTAGTCAAACTGGAGCTCATCTACGTTTTTTCTGTCCCTGATCTATTTCTTTTTTTTTATGATAATCCTTTTACAGGAAAAGAATTAGGATGTATATTCTGCTATCTGCAGCTAGACGTCCCAGCTTGTCTGCCATAACTGTTCTACAAGGTATCTAAACTGAAAGATGATCAAGAAAGAGAAGCTTCCTTTATGGTGATGGAATAATAGAGGAGTCTTCAAAACAGTACACTTGTGTCCCAGTATGATCAACAATTAGAAAAAAATATATGATGTAACTCTCTCAGACTGTCTGGCAACAACATCATGTTGAACTGAGTGGCTGGTTATTTTCCTTCTCCAAGAGGCATCTAGGGCCATGTACAAGCTATCTTCTTTCCACCTGCCTGCTCCTCTTTTGCCTGACATGCACAGCGAGGCCAAGTTAGGCCACTGACTGTCGTTTTCCTGCTGCGGGCCTGAGCATGCCTGTGGATACTGCCCAGTGCAGTGACTACTTGCCTTGCCACTGATGTACAAAATTAAAGGCTCAAGCGTTTTGACTTGCAGCCATTTGAGTTATTATGAATCTTTTCCAAAATGTACAGAAAAAAGATAAATGCATATTCAATTCAATTTATTGGTACATACATATATCTATGACATAGATTTAATTATCTGTCAAGTATCTTTTGTGCTCTTATTAAATACTATGTTGAATTTAATATTTGTGTTAAGAAAACAATAAAAAAAGTCGAGAAGTCAGTAATCCAAGCAAAATTCATGATTTTTTTTTAACATAATAAAGCCTGTAGCTACAGGAGGCCTGGGGTTCCATGGGTAAGGCATGAGGTATCTTTGGCTGAGATATTTTCTTTTGTTTCTGGGTCAACAAACAAGCAGATACAAATTTCTTGTTCTACCTATTATAAGGTACCTATTATAAGCTGCTTGAGAACATGTTCGAATTTAAAAGGAGTGTTGACCTGACAATAAATGAGTTTTCAAATAATATTCAGCACTATTCCAAGAATAGAGGTATTTAGCTTAGTCAGTATCTAAGTTTACTGAATTCACAGCAATCCGTTTTAATTCCTCAAAGCCTTTCTAAGAATGAAGCTTATCTTCCACCTTTGCTCTGAGATAACATGCTACTTAGTGCTGAATGGCAGCCTAGAAGCCTAAGCTCTGACTAAGATCAGCTTCGACCTCAGCCTGAGTGTATAGATCGGTACAGACACAGAGTACAGGTAAAGAGATCATCAGAGTGTCCAGGCCTGGGCACTAGGTAGACATAGACACAGCACACAGCTCAGCCTGAGCCAGCGAACTATTAGAACTCGGCAGTCCCTGCCTCTGGTCCTGGCTGTCTACAAAGGCTGAAGCAACTAATGAGGGTCTGTGACCATCCGGTGTGGGACCGTCACTGTCTAGAGTAAGATTAGACTAATCGACATCCGGTGACCTGGCTGGTTTTGCTTGACACTGGCATGTGTTCTTCTGAAATACTAGAGCACCTGTTATTTTAAAGCTATTACAACAATGAACAAGAACATTCACGTGGAAGAACACTTCCCAGAGTTACGCCCTTTGCACCCTCCTCCCTCCCATCAAGACTCATTCATATTCCAAGGCTTTTCTTTTTAATTTCCATACGTGGAGACACAACATATGAAAAAAATAACTCAAGGCTGAGTACAATATCCCAACAGCCAAAGTAATTTATACTGAAACCCGGGTATTTATTATTGATGCTAGAGGTTATTAAGTTATCTAAAAGGTATAGACTTCATTTTCTGTTTTCAAGAAATAGAGATTTATATTGCTTATTTATGCCCAGCAGTTGCATAACTAAGTTGTGCTCAGAAGAGATTTTAAAACATGCTTCGTGATACCCGTGGCAAGCAAGGCAGGGAATTCACCCAAAATTTTAGAGAATAAATTTGCAAAGAAGTGTGTGTATTTGCCTGAGCTTGTATGTCTGATGCTGGCTGTCATACCCAATAAAAGACACATGTGTTGACAGCTAATTATGGAATATTCTGCTATTTCAGTATTTTTTAAAGTGAAACACTGAGTTCTTCTTTCATTGCCTTAGTTTTTCTCCACGGAAGAGTATAAATATTCGTAGGAGTCCTGAGCCATCACAGATCAGCCACACATTGTGCATGGCCTTGGCTGAGCATTAGTGTCTGTGCTTTCTCACCTGTACAAGGGAGGAGTTAGATGTTAAACATTTCAACGTTCCAAGAGTATGAACTATAAAGAATTGAGAATTATCTCCAGGTGGCCTTACTCTTAATACATGGGGAAAATGAATCTGACCTGTTGGCTTTCTGCGCCATGCAGGCAAGTGCAGGCACCTCCCACCGTGTAGTTATTTCACTGAGCTCTCACTGAAAAGTCTACCAGGCTACTGATGGCTGTGCTCCTGCAGTCTTAGAGATCATGGACCTGGGCCATGAGTCAACCAGAAGATATTTGTGGCGCATGTATTTAGTTTTGAAATGGAAAGAGCTCCCAGTTATGCATTAATCTTTCCAACCTCTTGGGTGGTAACACTGCCAGCACAAGATTATGGGGAACAATGATATGCACTATAAGGACAGATCATTCTCTGTAGATAGAACCATGCATCTATATTAACGTCCAGAGTAGATAGAGCATCCTTAAAGAGGACTGGAAACACCTGGGAGTCGGAGTTTTTAGAAATCTCGGCAGATACTCAGTTTTCCTGTGTGGTTAGTGTTATGACTGTAGGAAGCCCACACCCTTATTACAGTGCCCCAAACTGGAGAAATTAAGCATCCTCAAGATAAGAGAGGACGGAGGGCTAAGAAATCACAGGCCTCAAGCTATGATCCTGAAGCTGTGTTAGAAAATAAATAACTACATTTTTTGGCTATAGAACTAGAAAAAATATGGCATATCAATCTTCAAGCTAAAATTAGTTTATCTCTTCTCTGGTCTAACATTGTGATTTTTCCAACCAATGACTTATATCTAAGGTGTTGCAAAGAGTGACAAGTTAAGTCTCGTAAGATCTTCAAAGAACAATAGGCTCTAAACCCAAAGGCAGCTGGCAACTCTCCTCGGCTGAGCTACTCCTCGACTTTCTGAGTTCTATTTTGCTTCAAACTTTTCCTTAGGCCTCAGAAAACTGCCTTCCTCGCTGGCCTCTGTAACCTAACGGTACAGCACCGTTCAGCACTTGCCAAGCCCTTCTCCTACCTGAACTTTACACTTGTCTTTTCATCCTCTTCACTGCTCACTGAACAAAGGTCACATTAATAAACCCTCACATCTTCCATCCAGGGCCTTGGAAATCAATATCTTAAACAAAGGGAAAAAGTCAAATGATAGGATGTTGAGCATACAGTTTAGTAAGAAATGTTTCCTGTAGACATTAAATTACATGACATAACCAAGTTTAACAGTAACT
>PVIC010011856.1:0-40689 GCA_004025085.1 Thryonomys swinderianus | reverse complement strand
CATCTGGAGGATATACTAATAAGTGAAATCAATAGATCACAGATAGACAATTTCTGGATCTTCTCTCTGGCATGAACACCTGTAGATGCAAATGAGTTCTAGAAAGTAGGACAGCTTTTATAGAGTGGAATATTTCTATAGGAAACTTGGTGTGGGAATGTGATGAGGGGAAGGAATAAATATGATACAGAAAGAAAATGAAAGAGCAGTATAAAGGGGGGAGGAGGGGTAGTGGGTAGGGATATGGGTAAAAATTAACTGTGGCATATACTGGTACAAATTTCCCAATGTTATATGTGATTTTGAGATGTATATAAATTGTACCAATAAAGAATTCAATTAAAAAAAATTCAACAACCTTTGTCTACACAAATAACAGACTCACTGAAACAGAAAATGCAGAGTCAATCCCTTTCATGATAGCATCCAGAAAAATGAAACTTCTAGAAATCAATCCAACAAAGGAGGTGAAAGAACTCTACTCTGAAAATGATAAGACTCTGAAAAATGAGGTAGAAATGGATATCAGAAAGTGGAAAGACATCCCTTGTTCCTGGGTAGGGAGAACCAACATCATCAAAATGGCTATACTTCCTCAGCTACTATATAGATTCAATGCAGTTCCAATTGAAATACCAACACTATACTTCAAAGAGCTAGAGAAAAATAATACAAAAATTTATATGCAAACACAAGAGACCTAGAATAGCAAAAACAATTCCAAGTAAGCACAAAATGTCAGGGGGTATTACAATCCCCAACTTACATCTCTACTATAAAGCCACTGGGAAAAAATTGCACAGCACCAGAACCGAGGACCAGTGGAATAGATTAGAACATCCAGAAACAACTCCGGATACACTAAGCCACCTTATCTTTGACAAAGGAGCCAAACATCCTCGGAGGAAAGACAGCCTCTTTCATAAATGGTGCTGGAAAAACTGGGCTTTAACCTGCCGATAACTCAAGCTAGATCTATCTCTTTTACCATGCATAAAACTAAATTCACAATGGATTCGTGACTTAAACATTAAAACAGAAACAATAAATCTGCTAGAAAACAGGTTAGGTAAAACTCTTGAAGACATTGGCTTAGGCAGAGTCTTCTTGAATAAAACCTGTATAGCACAAGAACTTGCAGAAAGGATCAACAAATGGGATCTCATCCTACTGAAAAGTTTCTGCACAACAAAAGAAATCACTAGCACCAATAAAAGATAACCAAAAACATGGGGAAAAGTCTTTACTAGCTGTTTGTCAGACAAAGGGCTATTATCTACAATATACAAGGAACTTAAACAAATCAGTGTCCCCAAATTTAAAGACACAATTCTAAAATGGTCATCTGAAATGAACAGACACTTCTCAGAGGCAGAAGTAAAAACAGCCAAGAAGCATATGAAGAAATGTTCCACATCACTGGTCATTGGAAAGGTGAAGATGAAAACAACACTGAGATTTCAAATCACTCCACAAAGAATGGCCACTATTACAAAGTCAACCAACGAGAAATGCTGGTGAGGTTGTGGGGAGAAAGGAACCCTTCTTCACTGCTGGTGGGATTTTAGACTTGTGCAACCATTTTGGAGATATGTGTGGATATTCCTAAGAAAACTAGGACTATGGGTCCCATTTGCCCTTGCTATCCCCCTGCTAGGAATATACCCAAAAGAATTTAGAAAATCACATTTGAAAGAGATGTACACCTGTGTTCACTGCAGCTCAGTTCATGATGGCCCAATCTTGGAAACAACCCAAATGTCCATCAACTGAAGAGTGGAAAAAGAAGATGTGTTTTAATGGAATATTACTCTGCCATAAAGAATGACAAGATTGATTCATTTATGTGAAAATGGAGACACCTGGAGGACACACTAATAAGTGAAGTAAATAGAATACAAGTATGCAAATACCGGACCTTTTCTTTGATATAAGTACCTGTAGATGTATAGGAGCTCTAGAATTTAAGATAGTTTCTGTAATATCCAAAAGGAATTTGGTATGGGAATGTAATGAAGGGAAGGAATAAATATAATTTGGAAAACAATAAGAGTATATATATATATATATATATATATATATATATATATATATATATATATATATATATATATATATATATATATATATATATATATAGTGGGAGGGACAGGGATATGGGTAAAAGAGAGAATTGACCTATATCACATATTGGTGCAAGTTCCCCTATATTTTGTGTGATTGTGAGCTGTGCATATAATGTACCAATAAAGTTTACTGAATAATTATAAAAAAGAACAAATGATTAGGAGATAAAAGAAAAATCCTATTATTAAGTAGAACATTTATACAGTCAGATAATGGCAGGAGATGCCTGGCAGTAATGTATGAGTCAGTCAAGGCAGTTGAGATCATGGGTGAGTGGACAAAACCTTCACAGCTAATAACAGTTTCTTTCACAGTTTTGTTGATTAAAACTTTATTAACTACAATGGGAAAATCCTCCTTTAATTAATTGCTTTGGGACTTGTCTTTTATATCTATGCTGTCAAATGCAATTCTGTATAATTTTGTGGATAAATCATTTCACAATTATAATTATAATTAAGCTTGGTTTTCCTGCATATAGGCCATGTATAGCACGTCTAGGCATAACTCCATCACAGCCAGATCCCAATGGTACCTTGAAGCTCTAATGCTGTTTCAGGGAAAAATTACATCAGCTGAAGACATCCCTATGACCTATAATCATGAGCTACAAAATTCCTCATTGTTCTAGGTCTATTACTGGATTCCAGTCTCTGAGTCAGGCTTCTCCTTCTTGGGCTTCTTCACCCATTTGTTTTCATATCACCATGGGTTCTGCTCCACCACCAGAGGAGGCTGTTTTGATCTTACCTGAGGAGGGTCCTATTTCACTAACCCCAAATTTTCCTTAGATGCCACACAATGACTCTGCAGTTTCTGAACCATTTATGGGAAACCAATCAGAGGAGTGTTTTTTTTTTTTTTCAGTTCTTCATTTACAGTCGGCATGAAACCAAGTCAGTCATTAGATAATGAGTTTTTGTTAGGACATATCTCAAATGTTTCATGATAGAGAAGATAATTTAGGAATTCTAGACACAAAATTCCCCTCCATTGAGTAGCCTAAGTGAGTCTGTTCACTTGAATGTTGTCATCTTAGAGCTTACTTCTTTTTCCATCTTCAGTAAATGCACATTCCTATTACATTTTCTCTGTGTCTTTTTCACTCTTTGTTAAGGATGTCAAGAATCTGGAAAGAAAGTCTTCTAGACTCCAAAACTGGTAACTTTTATTAAAAGAATTTGCTTTCACCTCTAATCCTCTACAGCTATCTTTGAACTATATGTCAAACCAGGAAGGAAAAAAAAAATTATAAAACTGCAAAGGTTTTAGTAAAGGAAACATGCTCAGGAGAATGTTTCTAAAACCATGTAATGGTCTAAGGGAACAGAAATCTGTTTAATTACTTGAAAACCTTTTGTAGTCCATTAAAAAAAAGGCTCCACATCTATCTACCTCCCCTGAACCAACTTAACATAAATACTACCTATGAAAGAAGTACTGCTTAGAAGTTGCACAGAATGAACACTCTTAGGCAAAAACTACAGAAGATCATCTAAAGCTGAGAATAATAATTCCTATATAAAAAGAAGCTGTTTATTTAAATGTTCTTGTTTTTCCCATTTACTGAGTTATTAGTATATTTTAAGTATGTATTATGGTCACATTCATCATTGAGTATTTGTATCTGTACATGATGTATCTTGATACTCATTTTTCGCATTCCCATGTCTTCCCTACCACCCAACCCCACTGTACACATGAGCATTGTTTCTGTATTATTTTTGCTTTTACATTGAATTTTTCCTTTCCTTTATGTCTTTCCCCCTTTTACCCTTTCCCATTGAATAATTTTTTCCTATTTCACAATGTCTATCATACACCCTGGACCTCATTTGCACTTTCAATTACTCATCCAAAAAAAAAAAAAACATATTGGGGCCGAGGGTTAGCTCAGTGGTTCTGGCGCCTGCCTCAAAAGCACAAGGTCCTAAGTTTAATCCCCGGTAACCACATACAATGCTGGGCATGGAGACTCATGCCCACCAACAATCAACACCACATAGCACAGAGCTGGGCGTGGTGGATCACGCCTGTAATCCCAGCACTCAGGAGGCAGAGACAAGAGGATTGCTGAGTTTGAGGCTTGCCTGAGCTACATAGTGAGCTCAGAGCAAGACTGAACTACAAAGCGAGACCCTGTCTCAAAAAAAAAAAAAACATATTGTATTTTTTCCTCTGATTTCCTATTTCACTTATGAATATGGGCTCAAGGTGCATCCATTTAAGTATAAATATTTCTAATTTATCCTTGTTTATGTCTAAGTAATATTCCATTTTATAAAGAAAATCACATCTTTCTCTGAACTCCAGTTGATGAGCATATGGAATGTTTCCAAGATTTAAATATTACAAACTGTGCTACTGCAAACATGGGTGCACATATGTCACTGTGATATGATGATTTCAATTCTTTCATGTGCATACCTACCAAAAAAATAGCAGGGTAAAATGACATCTATAATCCAAGGTTTTTCCGGAATCTTCACACTGATTTCCACAACAGTTACTCCATCCTATAGTCACACCATGCGTGAAAAATGTTTTTTTCTCTCATGGCCTAGCCAGTTGTTGTGAGTTGTTTTTTTGATAGCAGACATTCTTTTGGGAGTGAGATGGAATCTCACTTCTTTTATATGCATTCTCAAATGAGTAGTGATTTTGAACCCTTTTTCATGTGCTTATTTGCTGCCGTTACTTCTGTTCATTTCAGATGTCCATTTTTGAGTTGGGTCTTTAAATTTGGGGGTGGTGAATTTTTTACATTCTTTATATATATAGTAAACCTTTGTCTGAAGAACACATGGTACATTTTTCCCCAAATTATAGGTTGTCTTTTTGCTCTATTGGTGCTTTTTAATGCTGTTCAGAAGCTTTTTAATAAGATGAGGTCCCAAGTATTGATTCTTTAAGTTCATTCATATACTGCTGAAGGTCTGTTCATAGTCTTTAACTATGCAGTTATCTTCAAGAGACTTATCTAAACTATCTTCCAGCAGGATTAATTTTTCTGCTTTAATATTTAGGTTTCTAATCCACTTAGATTTTATTTTAGTGCATGGTGAAAGACAGAAATCTAGTTTTAATCTATGGAAAATTGAAAACCCATTATTCCAGCAGCATTTATTATAGAGGCTATCTTTCCTTCATTGAGAATGGTTGGCTCCTTTGTCAAAGAAAAGGTGGTTTAGTGAGTCTAAATTTTTTTCAACATCTTCTAGATAGTTCTATTGATCATCAGGTATGTTTATTTTTAAAGTATCATGCTGTTTTTTATCACATTTGTTTGTAATTTCAAGTTGGGCATTGTGATAACCCCTGTCCTGATATTGTTGCCTAGAACAATGTTTTCTATTCTAGATCTCTTCTAATTCCAAATGAATTTTTAGACTATTTTCTCTAGTTCTGTGAAATATACTCTTGGAATTTCAATTGGGATTGTATTAAATCTAGATAGCAGTTATGGGACTATGGCTACTTTGACAATATTGGTTCTTCCTACCCAGGAACAAGGAATGTCAGCATTTTCTGATTTTCTTCAATCTCTTTTTACAGAGCTATAGTTTCGTGTAGAACTCTTTCACCTCCCCTGCTAGATTTATTCCTAGATATTCCACTTATTCTCAATATTAGTGAGAAAGACATTGTTTTCTGAACTCTCACAGTGAATCCGTTGTTTGTATATAGGAAACTGACTGATTATGAATATTGACCTTTTATCCAACTACACTATTGTATGAGGCAATTAAATCTAGCAGTCTTGGGCTGAGTGTTTGAGATCTTCCATATAGGATATGTCATTAGAAAGTGAAAGCTTAACTTTCTCCTTTCCTATCATTACTCTTTTTATTTCTTTCTTTTATGTAATTGCTGTGTCTAATATTTCCAGACATGTTGAAGAGGAGTGGAGATAGTGAACATAATGATCTTGTTCCTGAGCTTTGCTTGAAAAGCCTCAATTTTTGACCATTTAGTCTGATGCTCGCTTTTCATAAATAGCTTTTATCAGGTTGAATAAAGATCATCTATTCCAGTTTTCTGTAGGGTTTTCATTGCGAATGGATGTTCGGGTTTTTAACACTTTTCTTCAACTATTGAGATGATCAGATGTTTTTTGTCCTTGGTTCTGTTTTATAAAAATGTATTATGTTTATTGATCTTTGTATGTCGAACTGTCCTTTCATTCCTAGGTATATCCATCTTGGTAGGTTCTATGATCTTTTTAGTGATCCTCTGTATTCTGTCTGGCAGTATTTTATGCAGGATTCTTGCATCTATTTTTCAGGGAGATTAGTCTGTAGCTCCACATTTGGTTGGGTGTATCTTTGCTTTTGGAATCAAGGTTATAGTTGCTTCCAGGAATGAATTTGGGAGTATTGTTTCACTTTTAATTTCATTAAACATTTGAAGCCGTGGCCTTAGCTCTACTTAAACTTCTTATAGAATTCAGCAGTAAAGCCATAAGGACAAGGACCTTTTTTTTGTTGGTGTGATTTTAATTACTTTTCAAGTAGCACTAATTGGTGTTGGGGTACTTAGCATTTTTATATCTTATCCATTCAACTTTGGTGGTTCACAGGTACCTAGGATATCTAGATATCGAGATACTAAAAGCAACTACAGAAAAGAAAAAAAAACCTACACACAAACAAAGGGAATCCCATCAGGAACACATCATGCTTTTCTTTTTTTTTTAAATTGACTTCTTTATTGGTACATTTTATAGAAGCTCAAAATGATACTCAACATTAGAGTATTTGTACCAGTATATGATACAAGTTAATTCTCATTTTTACCCATATATGTACTCACCCTACAAGTTCCCATCCCCTATATAAATGTGCTTTCTTATTTTCAAATCATATTTATTCTTTCTCCATATTATTTTCCCCTACCATATTCCCTTTGAATGTTTCCTATTTCATAAAATGTATCACACATTCTAAAATTCATTTAAATCTACAGTTCTCATACCAGAGCAAAGCTATGTTATTTACATATTTGTGACCTATTTATTTATTAGTATGTCCTCAGGGTGTGTCCATTTACACATAAATGACTGAAACTTGTTATTCATTATGGGAGTGTAATTCTCCATTTTATAAAAAAATCATCTTTTTCTTTAATTGAATTCTTTATTGGTACATTTTATGGAAAGATCACAACCACACTCATCATTGGGAATTTATATCAGTATATGACAAGAGTTAATTCTCATTTTTACCCATATCACAACCAAACACACAAACCCCCACCTCCTATATACATGTGATTTACTTTTATTTACAAATCATATTTAATCTTTCTCCTTATTACTTTCCCTACCACATTCCCTTTGAGTATTTCCTATTTCACAAAATCTACCATACATTCTAGAGCTCATTTACATCTACAGGTTCTCATACCAGAGAAAAGACATGGTATTTACATATCTGTGGTCTATTTACTATACTTATTAATATGTCTTCAAGGTGTGTCCATTTGCACATTAATGACAAATTTGTCATTCTTTATGCCAGAGTAATACTCCATTTTATTTTAAAAAAACACATCATCTTTATTCAGGTTCCACTTGATGGGCATCTGGGTTTTTTCAAAGACTGGACTCTCACAAAGTGAGGTGCTCTGAACATGGGTGTACATATGTCTTTAAGATATCATTCTCTTAATTCCTTCTAATATATTCCTAAAAGGGAAATAGCAGAATCAAACGGGACCTCTAATCCTAGTTTTCTGAGGAGTCTCCACACTGATCTCCATAATGGTTGACAAGTCTACAATGCCACCAACAGTGGAGAAGGATTTCTTTCTCCCTCCAGTCTCGCCAGCATTTATCACTGGTTATTTTCACAATAGCAGCAATTATTTGTGGTGTGAGATGAAATGTCAGTGTTGTTTTCATCTGCATCACTCGAATGACCAGTGACTTTGAATATTTCTTCATATGCTTCCTGGGTGCCTTTATTTCTTCCTCTGAGAAGTGTCTGTTCATTTCAGATGCCTGATTTTGAATTGGGTCTTTAAACAAGGGGGGACTGATTTGTTTACATTCTTTATATATTCTGGACAGTAGTCCTTTTTCTGACAAACAGAGAGTAAGGTTTCCTCCCTTGTTTATGGTTGTCTTTTAACTGCACCAGTGGATTCTTTTGCTGTGCAGATTTTAATAAGATGAGATCATATTTGTAGACTCTTTATGCTACTTCTTATGCTATAGAGGTTTTGTTCATGAAGTCTCTGTCTAGGCAAGTGTCTCCAAAAATTCCACCTAACCTGTTTTGCAGCAGGTTTATTGTTTTTGTTTTAATGTTTAAGTCTTTAATCAACAATGATCTTAGCTTAGTACAAGGTGAAAGAGATAGGTCTAGCTTTAGTTTCTCGCAAGTTAAAGCCCAGTTTTCCCAGCAACATTTGTTAAAGAAGCTCTCTTTCCTCCATTGAGGATTTTTGGCACCTTTGTCAAAGATAAGGTGGCTTAGTGTATATGGAGGTGTTTCTGGATCTTCTAATCTATTCCACTGGTCATCACATGTGTTTCTTTGCCAGTACCATGCAGTTTTTTTTTTATCACAGTGGCTTTATAATACAGCTTTAAACTGAGGATTGTAATATCCCCTTCCATGTCCTGGTTGCTTAGAAATGCTTCTGCTATTCTAGTTCTTTTGTGGTTCCAAATGGATTTTTGGATTATTTTTTCCTAATTCTGTTAACTATGGTGTTGGGATTTAAATTGTAATTGCATTCATGGGCCAAAGATTTAGCTCAGTGGTTCCGGTGCCTGCCTCACAACCACAAGGTCCTGAGTTCAATCCAGGTAACCACATACAACGCTGGGCATGGTGACTCATGCCCACCAGCAATCAATAGCACATACCACAGTGCTGAGCATTGCATTACACCTGTAATCCCAGCACTCAAGAGGCAGAGGCACTAGGATTGCTGAGTTTGAGGCTTGCCTGGGCCACATAGTGAGCTCAGGGCCAGGCTGAACTAAAAAGCGAGACACTGTCTCAAAAAAAAAAAAAAAAAGAATTGCATTGAATCTATATAGTAGTTGTGGGAGTACAGCCATTTTGATGATGATGTTGGTTCTAATTACCCAGGAACAAGTGATGTCTTTCCATTTTCTGATAACCTCTTCTTTCTCTTTCAGCATCCTGTGGTTCTTACAGTACAGGTTTTTCACCTCCTTTGTTAGATTGATTCCTGATATTTCATTTTTCTCAGTGCTATTGTGAAAGGGATTGACTCCCCAATTTCTCTTTCACTGAGTTTGTTGTTTGTGTAGAAAAGGCTGTTGATTTTTTAACATTGACCTTTGTATCCAGCTATAGAACTAAATTTGGTGATTAAGTCCAGCAATCTTTTGTTTGAACTTTTAGGTCCTTTATATAGAGAATCATATCACTGGCAAATAATGACAATTTGGATTCTTTCTTACCTATCTTTATTTATTTTATTTCTTTGCCTTGCCTGATTGCTGTGGCTAATGTTTCCAGCTCTATATTGAACAAGAGTGGAGACAGCAGACATCCTTGTCTCATTCTTGATCTTAGTGTAAAACGTTTCAATTTTTGCCCATTTAGTAGGATGCTGGCTTTGGTTTCTCATAAGTAGCTTGCAATAAATTGAGATGAAGTCCATCTATTCCAATTCTCTGTAGGGTTTTGATCATGACTGGGGTGTGGGATTTTATATAAAACTTTTCCTGCCACTATTTAGATAACCATATGGTTTTTGTTTTTGAGTCTGTTAATATAATGTACTATATTTATTGATTTACATATGCTAAACAAGTCTTCCATCCCTGGGATAAATCCAACTTGGTCAGAGTGTATGATTTTCTTGATAACTCTCTGTATTCCATTTGCCAATATTTTATGGAGGATTTTTGCATCAATGTTTGTTAGAAAGATTGTGGGAAGTGGCTCGTATGGTGTAATTGGACCAGGCACTTATGCCTTGGTTTTGGGGAATAACTTCTGAGTCAGGGGTCTGCACTTCATGGTGCTGTCCCGAATATACCAGAGGATTTGTTCTAACAGGGAGCTGCCCTGGGCTACTGCCAGAAAAGATGTCCTGGCCCTGGGATAATTCCCGTATTCCTGTGCTGGGCCTACTGTCCATTGTCTCTCAAGTTAGCAACATGCTGTTTTCCTTCCACTTCCTATGTAGGTTAGGACAGAATTCAATAAAGTTACTAGAATTAATTTACTATATGATGGACGTACTTATTCTTTTGGTCTTATTCTATTAAAAGTTAAGCATTAATAGAAAATACTACAAGGATGTTAGAGTTAGGGAAAAGATTTAAGAGAATTATAGTTTGACATATTGAGAAATTGATTCCAGACTTATGATCATCATGTTTGGATTTACCATTTTGTTTCTGTTCTCATTCCTAAAAAATGTACTGATGTCTTGACTACCTGTTTTTGTTTCTACCAACACAATGATAAAAGTATAAGAAAATAGTAACCATTATTGATGTCATGTGACCCTTCAAAAAAAAGTATAAATATAGCCTGATTAGGAAACACGGTGCCTGCTCAGTACTGACTGAGAGGTCCTCCTGATCCCATCTTTGTCTTGTGGATTTTTCAACCTCACCCTAAGACTCAGGTGCTGCCCAATTGCCAACAGGCTCCAGCAATAAATTGGCCTGCAGTTTTCTTTTTAAAGTGGGTCTTTCGATCCGCTTCTGGTGGACTGAAGGCTGCCCACCGGCCCACTGTATCCCGGAGCGGAGTGGACTCGGCTACCAGGCACCATCCGTTTCCAGTGGACTGAGGGCTGCCCACCGGCCCACTGTATCCTGGAGCAGCGTGGACTCGGCTACCAGTTGCCATCTGTTTCCAGCGGTGATGGAGGACTGAAGCCTGCACACTGGCCCACTGTACCCCGGAGCTGTGCAGTGAGGAGTCAGGTACAGACCCTGGGTGCCATCCACACCATGGAGGATTAAGGGCCTCCGCACAGCCCCAACCCCACCCCGGAGCTGTGTTGTGAGAACCCAGGTCCTAGAGGAGCCGGAGCCATCTCCTGCGTCCCTCCACAGGAGTTGTCCTCCTAGAGCTGCACTGAGAGACCAGGCAAGATTAGAAAAAAAGGGGGAGAATCTAGCTTCTATTTTACCATCTAATCCTAAATCCCTCTATTCACCTCTTGTCCCCACACCCTCTCCAATCAGAAGTAAAAGATTCTTAGGCTGAACTATTTCTTCTTCTGTACTATTATAAGAAGGTGTGAAAAGCTTCCAACCATCTTACAGCATTCAGTTGGTACTGTTGTACATATGCCTTTTTATCCTCTATTACCCGCTGGCATATATGAGATTCTAGGGTATAGGTGATCTTCATAAATCTGCTGAACCTATTTCATTCTCCTCCTATGTCCCTACCTCCCTGATTACACAGTGACCTGCTATCCCCAAAGGGTTCAGGGGGTACATTTACTATCTGTATGTTGTATACACATTGCTGATTAATTCTAAATTCTGGCATATAGACATAGAGGTAACTCATAAGATCAAAGTCTCCAGAATAGAATTTAACAAAACTTTGAATCTTAACTCTCAAGGGTCATTATAGATTCAAGGAGGACCCCCCAGGAAAGTGCCACATCCAGAGGGACCCAGATAATAAAAAGAGATCTGCAACAAACATTGCCCTGTCATCAGGCAAAGAAGAACATTAATAACAGTGAAAGAGTAGAAATGAGAAAATAAGCAGACACAAAGATCACCACCACCGGGGAATTCAAAGAAAAGGGAAATAGGGCAAACTGAAACTCAAACACCAGGACTCTTGGAGATGGTAAGTAAAGTGGATCTAGTAAATTGGAAATCAGAACTCATCTCTGACATCAAAACGGGGATACTGTCCACAGTAAAAAACAAAAACAAAACCTCATTAAAGAAGAAGAGATCAGTGAGATGATAGAATCCAAAATAGCAGAAGCAATGAAACCTTTTAAACAGCTTCAAGCAGAACTCCAGGGAATGTTGAAGGAGAATGAAAGCTTGCACAGTAGCATGAATAAAGCAGTAAATCAAATCTCAAACTAGAGGACAGCATAGCAGCCAACGAGCTGGAAAGGTATAATCTATGGAAAAGAGCAAGAGACCATGAGAAAACAATTCAACAGCTTCTAGATGACTCAAAGTAATATAAGACTGATTGGAGTCACTGAGGAAGCAGGAGACAGTGTAAAAGACATAAAAAAGCTATTGTGAGAGATAACAACAGAAAACTTCACAGGAAAAGAAAAAGACATACAGATAAGTGAGGCCTATCAGACTCCAAAACACTATGACATAAAAACATCTACACCTAGACATACAATTATCAAGTTTCCAGATGCACAAAAAAAATGAAATACTGAAAGCAGTGAGAGAAAGGAAGAAAATCACCTACAAAGGGAAGCCCATTAGGATCACAGCAGACTTTTCAACACAAACACTCAATGCAAGGAGAGAGTGGAGAGAAGTATTTCAAGAATTGCAGGAAAACAACCTGCAACCTACACTGCTGTATCCTGCAAAATTATCTTTCAGAATAGATGGGGAAATAAGGTACTTACACGATAAAGAAAACCTGAAAAACTTCACACATACAAAACCTGCACTCCAAAACATCCTAAAGAACATCTTGGAAAAAAAACACAGAAAATTCCATACCCACGAGACCCAGGAGAGTGAATTCATGGAGGCAAACAAGAAACAATAGAAAAGGGGAAAAGCAAAGAAGAAAAGAAGCAAGAACAGGGAAACATGGAAGTTCTGAATATATCTATATCAATCATAACCATTAATATCAATGGACTCAATGGGCCAATTAAAAGACACAGACTAGCAGATTGGATCAAGAACCAAGGTCCTACAATCTGCTGCATAGAGGAAACTCAACTAATCCAGAAGCAAACGCATAGACTGAAAATAAATGGTTGGAAAACAATTCTCCATGCCACAGGAAACTGCAAAAAAGCAGGAGTGGCTATCTTGTTTGCAGATCAAGTAGATTTCAACCCAAAACTGATTAAAAGAGATAAAGAATATCACTATATTCTCATACAGGGAACTATCCAAGAGAAAGAAATAACAATCATAAACATTTATGCACCAAACTCTAGTGCACCCAACTATATAAAACCAACATTACTGGACATGAAAAGCCAGTTACCATGAATACAATAGTAGTAAGGGATTTTAATGCTCCACTGGCACAAACTGACAGATCAACTGGACAAAGAATCAATAGGAAATACTTGAGCTAAATCAAACTTTTGAGCAAATGGACTTATTAGATGCCTACAGAATTTTTCACACTTCAAAGCCAGAATATATCTTCTTTTCAGCGGCTCATGGATCATTTTCCAAAATAGATCACATTCTACTCCATACAACAAGCTTAAGTACATGCAAAGCAATCGAAGTTATCCTCTGGATACTATCAGACCATAGTGCCTTGAAACTGGAGCTGAATAGCAGAAGATCTTCCAAGAGCCTCACAAATACAAGGAAATTGTTCAACACTCTGTTATCCAACCGATGGGCCACAAAAGAAAATAAAGAAGAAATTAAACAGTTTCTACAACTAAATGACAACCCCAGCACAACATACATAAATTTATGGGACACAATGAAAGCAGTTCTGCGAGGGAAATTCATAGTAGTGTATACCTACACTCGGAAAATAGAGCAAACTGAAATAAACAAACTAATAATGAACTTCAGACAATTAGAAAAAGAGGAGCAAAACAAACAGAAAGCACATACTAGAGAGGAAATTATAAGAATCAGAGCAGAAATTAATGCAATGGAAACAAAGAGAACAATACAAAGAATCAATGCATCAAAGATTTGGTTCTTTGAAAGGATAAATAAGATTGACAGACCCTTAGCTACACTTATCAAACAAAGGAAGGAAAAGGCTCCAATCCATGCTACAAGGAATGAAAATGGGGAAATCAGCACAGACTCAGAGGAAGTCCAAAGGATAAAAAACACGTACTTTGAAAATCTATACTCCAAGAAGGTGGAAAATCTAGAAGAAATGGATAGATTCCTAAACACCTATGAACTTCCAAAGCTGAATGAAAACGATATTAAAATGATAACCTGATATCCACTTGAGAAATTGAAAATTGAATAAAAAATTACCAACAGAGAAAAGCCCTGGTCCTGACGGCTTCACTGCTGAATTCGACAAAACTTTTAAAGAAGAGTTAATACCAGTACTTCTCAATGTCTTTAATTGAATCAAAAGTGAAGCAGTACTCCCCAAATCATTCCTTGAAGCAACCATTACCTTGATTCCAAAGGCAGGGAAAGATATCACCAAAAAAGAGAACTACAGGCCAATCTCTCTAATGAACATTCATGCAAAAATTCTCAATAAGATACTTGCAAACAGAATACAGCGAGTTATCAAGAAAATCATAAACCCTGATCAAGTCGGATTTATCCCAGGGATGCAAGCCTGATTCAACATATGTATCAATCAATGTAATACGCTATATTAACGGACTCAAGGACAAAAACCATTATGATTATCTCAATGGACGCAGAAAAGCATTTGACCAAATCCAACACTCATTTATGATTAAAACCCTACAGAGAATTGGAATCGATGGTCTTTATCTCAATTTAATACAAGCTATTTATGAGAAAATAAGAGCCAGCATCATACACAATAGGGAAAAGCTATAACCATTTACACTAAAGTCAGGAACGAGACAAGAATGCCTGCTGTCACCACTCTTTTATTTTTTTAAATTGAATTCTTCTTTGGTGCAATTTATATACAACTCAAAATCATGTATTACACTGGGAAATTTGTACCAGTATATGACAAAATTTAATTCTCATTCTTACCCATATCCCTACACACCCACACCTCCTCACCCCCTTTATATATGCTCTTTTATTTTCTTTCTGTATCATATTTATTTCTTCCCCTCATTAAATTTCCACATGAAATTTCCTATGGAAATTTCCCACTCTATAAAAGCTGTCATATTTTCTAGAGCTCATTTGCATCTACAGGTGTTCATGTCAAAGAGAAGATCCAGAATTTTCCTATCTGTGATCTATTGATTTTACTTATTAGTAAATCCTCCCAGTGTCTCCATTTGCACCTAAATGGATCAATCTTGTCATGCTTTACTGCAGAATAATACCTCATTTTATTAAACACACACACACACACACACACACACATCTTCTTTATGAACTCTCCTGTTGATGGACATTTGGGTTGTTTTCAAGATTGAACTATCACAAACTGAGCTGCTATGAACAAGAGTGTACATCAGTCTCTCCAATGTGATTTTCTAACTTCTTTTGGGTATATGCCTAGCAGAGGGATAGCAGGGTTAAATAGGATCCTTCGTCTTAGTTTTCTGAGAAATCGCCACACGGATCTCCTCAATGGTTGCACAAGTCTGCAATCACACCAACAGTGGAGAAGGGTTCCTTTCTCCCCGACCCCTCAGCCTCACCAGGATTTATTGTTGGTTGATATGTGATAGTGACCATTCTTTGTGCAGTGAGAAGAAATCTAAGTGTTGTTTTCATTTGCATCTCTCAAATAACCAGTGATGTGGAACATTTCTTCATATGTTTCTTGGCTGCATTGACTTCAGCCTCTGAGAAGTGGCTGTTCATTTCAGGTGCCCATTTTTGAATTGGGTCTTTAAACTTGGGGAGGCTGATCTCTTTGAGTTCTTTATATATTTAGATAATAGCCCTTTGTCTGATACACAGCTAGTAAAGATTTTTTCCCATGTTGTCGGTTGTCTTTTAGCAGTGCCAGTGACTTCTTTTGCTGTGCAGAAGCTTTTCAGTAGAATGAGATCCCATTTGCTGATTCTTTCTGCTAGTTCTTGTGCTACAGAGTTTTTATTCTTAAAGTCTCTGCCTAAGCCAATGTCTCCAAGAGTTTCACCTAGCCTGTTTTCCAGCAGGCTTATTGTTTCTGTTTTAATGTTTAAGTCTCGTATCCATTGTGAGTTTGGTTTTGTGCATGGTGAAAGAGATAGGTCTAGCCTTAGCTTTTGGCAGGCTAAAGCCCAGTTTTTCCAACAACATTTGTTAAAGAGGCTGCCTTTCTTCCATTGGGGATGTTTGCCTCCTTTGTCAAAGATAAGGTGGCTTAGTGTATCTGGAGTTGTTTCTGGGTCTTCTAATCTATTCCACTGCCCTCCAGTCTGTTACTTTGCCAGTACTATGCAGTTTTTATCACAGTGGCTTTATAGTACAGTTTTAAATTGGGGATTGTAATACCCCCCTGCCATGTCGTGGTTGCTTAGAATTGCTTTTGCTATTCTAGGTTTCTTGTGTTTCTCAATGAATTTTTGTATTATTTTCTCTAGCTCTGTGAAGTATACTGTTGGAATTTCAATTGGAATCGCATTGAATCTGTTTAGTAGTTGTGGGAGTACAGCCATTTTGACGATGTTGGTTCTCCTGACCCAGGAACAAGGGATATCTTTCCCCTTTCTGTTTTCCTTTTCTATCTTAGTTTTTCAGAGTCCTATAGTTTTCAGAGTGGTGGTCTTTCACTTTCTTTGTTAGGTTGATTCCTAGATATTTCATTTTTCTGGGTGCTACTATGAAAGGGATTGACTCCCCAATTTCTCTTTCAGTGAGTCTGTTGTTTGTGAAGAGAAAGGCTGTTGATTTTTGAGCATTGACCATGTATCCAGCAACACTACGAAGTTTGGTAATGAAGTCTAGCAGTCTTTTGGTTGAGTTTTTTTTTTTTTTTTGCTTTTTTTTTGGAGACAGGGTCTCACTTTGTAGTTCAGGCTGGCCCTGAGCTCACTATGGTGCCCAGGCAAGCCACCGCGAACTCAGCAATCCTCCTGTCTCTGCCTCCCGAGTGCTGGGATTACATGGTTGAGTTTTTAGGATCCTCTAGATAGAGTATCATATCATCAGCAAAT
Source organism: Thryonomys swinderianus (assembly GCA_004025085.1). NCBI lineage: Eukaryota > Metazoa > Chordata > Mammalia > Rodentia > Thryonomyidae > Thryonomys > Thryonomys swinderianus. The sequence continues at coordinate 23,616 of PVIC010011856.1, read as the reverse complement.
AATGACAGTTTAACTTCTTCCTTTCCTATCTTTATTCCTTTTATATCTTTGTCCTCCCTGATTGCTATGGCTCTTGTTTCCAGTACTATATTGAACAAGAGTGGTGACAGCGGGCATCCTTGTCTCGTACCTGACTTTAGTGTATAAGGTTTCAGTTTTTGCCCATTGAGTATGATGTTGACTGTTGTTTTCTCATAAATAGCTTGTATTAATTTGAGGTAAAGTCCATTGATTCCAATTCTCTGTAGGGTTTTGATTATAAATGGGTGTTGAATATTGTGAAATGCTTTTTCGGTGTCTATTGAGATAATCATATATTTTTTGTCCTTGAGTCTGTTAACATAGTGTATTACATTGATTAATTTACATATGTTGAACCAACCTTGCATCCCTGGGATAAATCTGACTTGATCAGGGTGTATGATTTTCTTGATGACTGTCTGTATTCTCTTTGCCAGTATTTTATTGAGGATTTTTTCATAAATGTTCATTAGAGAGATTGGCCTGTAGTTCTTTTTTTTGGTGGTATCTTTCCCTGCCTTTGGAATCAAGGTGATGGTTGCTTCAAGGAATGATTTGGGGAGTACTGCTTCACTTTCTATTTCATTAAAGAGATAGAGAAGTGCTGGTATTAACTCTTCTTTAAAAGTTTTGTAGAATTCAGCATTGAAGCCATCAGGACCAGGGCTTTTTCTTGGTTGTTAGTTTTTTTTTTTTTTTTTTTACATTTTCAGTTTCCCAGATTGATATCGGGTTGTTTAACATTTTTATATCCTTTTCATTTAGCTTTGGAAGTTCATATGTGTCTAAGAATCTATCCATGTATTCTAGATTTTTCATCTTCTTGGAGTATAGATTTTCAAAGTACGTGTTTTTTATCCTTTGGACTTCCTCTGGGTCTGTGCCGATTTCCCCATTTTCATTCCTTGTAGCATGGATTTGAGCCTTTTCCTTCCTTTGTTTGATAAGGTTGGCTAAGGGTCTGTCAATCTTATTTATCCTTTCAAAGAAACAACTCTTTGATTCATTGATTTTTTGTATTGTTCTCTTTGTCTCCATTGCATTAATTTCTGCTCTGATCCTTATAATTTCCTCTCTAGTATGTGTTTTCGCTTTGTTTTGCTCCTCTTTTTCTAATTATCTGAGATTCATCATTAGATGTTGTATCTCGGTGGGCTCTGTTTTCCGATTGTAGGCATTCACTGCTATGAATTTTTCTCGCAGATCTATTTTCATTGTGTCTGATAAATTCCTGTATGTTGTGCTGGGGTTGTCGTTTAGTTGTAGAAGCTGTTTAATTTCTTCTTTAATTTCTCTTATCACCCACTTTGTGGTTAACAGTGTGTTGTTCAATTTCCCTGTCTTTCTGAGGATCTTGGATTTTCTTCTGCTATTCAGCTCCAGCTTGATGGCATTATGGTCTGATAGTATCTGGGGGATAACTTTGATTCCTTTGCATCTACTTAAGTTTGTTCCATGGACTAGAATGTGATCTATTTTGAAGAATGATCCATGAGCATCTGAGAAGAAGGTTTCTTCTCACTTTGAACGGTGAAAAATTCTGTAGGCATCTAATAAGTCCATTTGCTCAAAAGTTTAATTTAGCTCAAGTATTTCCTTGATGATTCTTTGTCCTTTTCAACTGTCAGTTTGTGACAGTGGAGTATTGAAGTCCCCTAATACTATTACATTCATGGATATCTTCTTTTCATGTCCAGTAATGTTTGTTTTATGTATTTGGGTGTATTAGAGTTCAGTGCATAAATATTTATGATTGTTATTTCTTTCTCTTGGATACTTCCCTGTATGAGAATATAGTTACCTTCTTTATCTCTTTTAATCATTTTGGGTTTTAAATCTATTTTATCTGCAAACAAGATAGCCACTCCTGCTTTTTTGCAGTTTCCTGTGGCATAGAGGATTGTTTTCCAACCTTTCATTTTCATTCTATGGGTTTCCTTCTGAATTAGGTGTGTTTCCTGTATGCAGCAGATTGTAGGATCTTGCTTCTTGATCCAATCTGCTAGTTTGTGTCTTTTAATTGTCTCATTGAGTCCATTGACATTAACAGTTATGACTGATATGGATATATTCAGAGCTGCCATGTTTCCCTTTTCTTCCTTCTTTTCTTCTTTGCTTTTCCCCTTTTCTATTTAGTGTCTTGTTTGCCCCAGTGGATTCACTCTCTTTGGTCTCTTGGGTATGGGATTTTCTGTGTTTTTTTCAAGATGTTCTTTGGGATATTTTGGAGTGTAGGTTTTGTATGTGTGAAGTTTTCAGGTGTTCTCTATCATGGAAATATCTTATTTCCCTGTCTATTCTCAAAGATAATTTTGCAGGATACAACAGTCTAGGTTGGAGGTTGTTTTCCTGCAGTGCTTGAAATACTTCCCTCCACACTCTTCTTCCATTGAGTGTGTGTGTTGAAAAGTCTGCTGTGATCCTAATGGGCTTCCCTTTGTAGGTGATTTTCTTCCTTTCTCTCACTGCTTTCAGTATTTCATTCTTTTATTTTACATCTGGAAACTTGATAATTATGTCTAGGTGTAGATATTTTCATGTCACTGCATTTTCACGTCCTATACGCCTCATTTATCTGTATGTCTATTTCTTTTCCTGTGAAGTTTTCTGTTGTTATCTCTGACAATAGCTTTTTTATATCTTTTACACTGTCTCCTGCTTCCTCAGTGACTCCATTTGGTCTTATATTATTTTTCTTTGAGTCATCCAGAAGCTGTTGAATTGATTTGTCATGGTCCCTTACTCTTTTCCATAGATTATACCCTTCCTGTCCATTGGCTGCTCTGCTGTCCTCTAGGTGTGAGATTCTGTTCTCTGCTCCATTCATCCTACTGTGGAAGCTTTTATTCTCCATCATTCCCTTAAGCTCTGCTTGAAGCTGTTTAAAAGTTTCCATTGCTTCTGCTATCGTGGGTTCTATCATCTTGCTTAACTCTTCTTTAATGATATCTTTCACTGTGGACAGTATCGCTGTTTTGATCTCAGAGATGAGTTCTGATTTCCATTTTACTAAATATGCTTTAGTTACCATCTCCATGAGTCCTGGTGTTTGAGTTTCAGTTTGCCCCATTTCCCTTTTCTTTGAATTTCCCTGTGGTGTTGATCTTTTTGTCTGTTTTTTTTGTGTGTGTTGTGTGTGTGTGTATTTTCTCACTTTTACTCTTTTGTTGTTATTAATGCTCTGCTTTGCCTGTTGCCAGGACAATGTTTGTTGCAGGTCACTTTTTATTATCTGGGGCCTTTTGGATGTGGCACTGTCCTGGAGGTTGTCCTTGAATGTGTAATGACCCTTGAAAGTTCTCAGTTCTGACACATCATGAGAGCTGACTCCTTACTACACGGCTCCAGGGTACAGTGAGCCGGTGGGCGGGCTTCAGTCCTCTGCCACCTCCGAAAATGAAATGGCTCCCAATGTGGCTGAGTCTGCGCTGCTCTGGGGTGCAGTGGACAGGTAGGCCACCCTCAGTGTGCCTCCGCTGAAACTGATGACTCCAGGTAGCGGAGTCCGCAATGCTGCACAATACTGTGGGCTGGTGGATGGCCCTCATCCCGCCAGAAACAGATGGCACCTGTTAGCTGAGTCCATGCCACTCCAGGATGCAGTCGGCCAGTGGGCGGCCCTCAGTCCCTGAAACAAAGATTTTTTTGAAAATAAGGAGGTGTGCAGGAGCACAAGAGAAGGGTAATGGAAAAGAACAAGAACTAAGATATATTTTTTACTGGTACAAATTTCCAATGATGAATCTGTTCATAATTTATACCTAAAATGTACCAATAAACAATAAAAATAGAGAGAATTGTGAAAGAATAAAAAAGGAAAATGAGGACAAAGAAGACCACTTAAAGTGGGAAAGAGAAGAGGTAAGGCAGAATTCAACTCCATAGTAATAGGGATTTTTCCCCTTCCTCAGTGAGCAGAATACTAAGATAATACTTAGGAGAGGCTGGAGATTAGTTTTCTGTCACTTAGCCTGATTCTTACCTACTTTAGCAATAACACATTCCTAAAACATTTTCAGTGTTTAAAAATACACTTTCAATTTAACAGATGATTATAGAATGTGAATAGAGTTGAAAGCAACTTTAATGTATAGTGCTCATATTGAAATAAACAGAGCAGGCTCTCGGTAGAGTCCATAAAACTATCCTCTATTTTTCTGGTGATAGTCTGTATGGGAGAACTCTGAGCATGAAGCTCTTGTGCTTTTCATGCTTAATTAACTTGTATTCAATTATTGTGGGAACAGGTTTAATACGAAGGACAAGGGAAATATTGCATCTATATGGACAGTCCTTTGTGGTTGGGCCCAGGAACGACATTGTCATGAGGGTTGCACTTATGAACATGAAACTTGCTATCAACAGGACTCTGCAGAATTTCTTCTTACAACCTTGTAAAGAAACACTAGTGAGATTAACATTTTTGTAGAAATAGTATTTTGATTGATTTTATTGGTACATTTTATATACACACTTTGATCATAATTGGCATTGAGAATTTGTACCAGTACATTGCATGACTTAATTCTCATTTTTTCATACCCCTACCCATCCTAGAAGCTCCTGCCCCTTCTATAAGCTTTGCTTCCTTTTATAACCATTATTTTTTTCTTTCTCTTCTTTACTTCCCTTAACCCTTTTTCCCTTTGAATATTTTCTATTTCACAATATCTATCATACATTATAGAACTCAATTACCTCTTCAGTTTCTCATGCCAGAGAAAAAGATATAATACACATTTGTAACCTTATTTCACTTAAATGAGTATGTCCTCAAGGAATGTCCATTTGTGTATGAATTACTCAGATTTATCATTCTTTATAGCAGAGTAATACTCCATTTCATTAAAATAATCTTTATCCAATCTCCAGTTGATGGGCATTTGAGTACTTTCCAAGATTTAGCTATCACAAACTGAGAGTCTATAAACATGGACCCATATGTGTTACTGTAATATGAGTAATTTAATTCTTTCATGTATAATCCTAGTATAGGAATAGCAGGGTCAAATTGAACCACTAATATTGTTTATTTTGCAGAATCTCCACATTAATCTCCACAGTGGTTGCACCAGTCTATATTCCCAACAACAGTGGATAAGGGTCCCTTTCTCTCTGAAAACTTGCTAGCATTTGTTGTTGTTTGATTTCATGATAGAAACCATTAATTGTGGAGTGAGATGGAATCTCAGTGTTGTTTTAATCTGCATCTCTGTAATGACCAGTGATGTTGAACATTTTTTCATATGCTCTTATCTACTTTTACTTCTTCCTCTATTCATTTCAGATGTGCATTTTTAAATTGGGTCTTTAAATTAGGGGGACTGATTTTTTAAATGCTCCTTATATACTAGATAGTAGCACTTTGTCTGTGAAACAGCTGGTAAAAATTTCTCCATTTTATCAGTTGTCTTTTTCCTCTGCTAGGGTTTTCTCTTGCTGATCAAAAGCTTTTTAATAAGAGAAGATCCCAGTTTTTGATTCCTTCTTCTAGTTCCTATGCTACTGAGATTTTGCTCATAAAGTCTTTCCCTAAGCCAATGTCTCCAAGAGTTCTATTTAACCTGTTTTGTAGCAGGTTTAGTGTTTCTGTCTTAATATTTAGATTTCAAATCCACTTTGATTTTAATTTAGTGCATAGAGAAAGAGATAGATCTAGCTTTAGTCTTTGGCAGTTTTTTTCTAGCATCATTTGTTAAAGAGGCTATCCTTCTTCCATTAAGGATATTTGGCTCATTTGTCAATGGTGAGGTGGCTTCATGTATCGGCAGTTGTTTCTGGATCTTGGAATCTATTCCTCTGACACTTGAGTCTGTTACTTTGCCAGTACTATGATATGTTATCACAGTGGATATGTGGCATAGTTTCAAGTTGAGGATTGTGATACTCCCTGCCGTGTCCTTCTTACCTAGATTTTCTTTTTATTCTAGGTCTCTTGTGGTCCAGATGAATTTTTGTATTATTTTCCCTAGCTCTGTGAAAATTGCTGTTGGGATTTTAATTGGGGCTGCATTGAATCTATATAGTACCTTGGGGAGTATGGCCATTTGATTATATTGGTTCTTCTTACCCAGGAATAAGGGATGTCATTCCATTTTCTGATATCCTTTTCAATCTTCTTTTTGAGAGTGGAGTGGTTTTCAGAGTAGTGGCCTTTCACCTTCTTTGTTAGATTGATTCTTAGATGTTTCATTCTTTGGATGCCATTGTGAATGGTGTTGATTCCACAACTCCTCTGTCAATGAGTCTGTTGTTTGTTTATATAAAAACTCTTGATTTTTGAGCACTGACCTTGAATCTAGCTATGCTGCTAAATTGGCCGATTAAATATAACAGTCTTTTTTATTTTGAGTTTTTAGGACCTTTTATGTAGGGTATTGTGGCATCAGAAAATAATGATAGCTTAACTTCTGGTAGATATAGTATTTTAAGGGGATAAGACTATTTTTATGCTTTAAGTATTACTATTTTCGGTGCATTTATACATTTCTTCTGTCTTCCAGTGTTACTGATTGCTTCTCAATTTATTACTTCAACTGTAATAGGTCCCCTTGAAAGTAAGCACACACAATCTTCTTCAACCAGAAAAACTAATTTTTCTGAATGTCTTGTTAAGGAATGCAACCTAGCTCAAAGCCTAAATTTCCCTCAGAGCTTCAGCTATGTTCTGGAAGTAGGCTGGATTCCAGAGCATCACTTTAATTTCTTTTCAGAGAAAACATCACAACAAAAGATTATTTCAATCCACATCCTTTCAGTGATTAGAAACTTGGTGGAGCTTGTTCAGGGTCACATCTGATCTGTTGTGCAATGTAAAAGAAATGACAAACTGAATTTCAGATATGCAGGATTATCTCATCTGGCTTTCCTGGAACCACATTCTTTACCCCAAATAACTCTATTAATCTCTTTTAAGGTCTGAGTAAAACAAGTATATCTTTACAATTTTATCAAAACTCTTACTGACCTTGTAATAGTGGTTCTGCTAATAGTAAAGTTTATGTCAAATAATTTATAGTATTTCCAATGGATTTTTCCTTTCTCTTGGGAATAGAATTTAAGACCTTGAGCTTGCCAGGCAGGCAAAGAAGCACTGATCTGTATAACTTCAATTTTACAATAAGTTTTATTTTGACAGCTTGAAAATATATCATTTGCAAAAATATGTGTTATAGGCTCATGAATGAGAATCCAGAGAAGTAGCTCAAGAGAAACACATCTAAAGATTTAGTCAAATTCACCTGGTATTGACGCAGGAGACTTAAGGCTTAGCTCTCCACCTGAAATATTAGTTTGTGTTCTCTAAAAATCAATGAATGAATTTAGGAACGACAGATGTTTGAGTAGGAAATTCTTATTGGGAAAGAATGCCTCTGCTGAATAGAGGCAGAAGGAGGAACCCAGATATATGGGTAACCTACCTATTTTAACTTTTAAGAGGGCTTTTATTGAGCAAAGCCACAAGGTGAGGTGGGTCTGAATTGGGACAGAATTACAGTCAATGAGTAACATTGCAAATACAGTAGTTTAGGTAACATTGGTACAATGAGAAATCACACAAAATAAGCACAACCATGATCAATCAGTAAGATTACAACAAGTATAATTGCTCAGGTAACACTAATTAAATGGGGATCCAGTGCAAAATCACATCACATAACAATCAAACAGGAAATTTGACTTAGGCTCTTTTCCAGAGAGGTGGGTTAAAGTCTCAGCCCTCCAACACATGAGGTTGGCACCCTCTTTAGAACATCTGGCAGCTGCCTATTTGAAATTTCAGTCACAACTATTTATCCTAGATGGGTGGGATATCTTTATTCTCTGGCAATGCTAATTTCCAAATTGACTTATTTGTTTCCCTTCGAGGGCCAGTCCTATCTATCTGCCTACCACATGTTTAGATAGATTTTCTACCTATAATAGTATCAGCAGCTGCATTTTCTTCCTGCTCTTCTTAGACTTTTACATATTTTTTCCTTATCTGTTTCTTTATTGAGAGTATTGGTACATTTTACATTTACCTCAAAATCACATTCAACATTGAGCATTTGTACATGTACATGAAATGTCTTGATTCTAATTTTTCCTATTTCCCTGCCTTCCTTACAACCTCCCACCCCCCATAAATATAGGGTTTGTTTCTATTTTCTTTTTACCATCAGATTTTTTTCTTTCCCTTCTTTACTTCCCTCTGACCTCATTTACCTTTCCCTTTGAACATTTTCTTCCTATTTTACACTATGTATCATACACTTTGGATCTAATTTACACCTTCAGCTTCCCTTACTAGAGACACAGTATGGTGTTTACACATCTGTGTCTTATTTCACTTAGGATTATGTCTTAAATGTATGTCCATTTAAGTATAAAAGTCTCTAATTTATAATTCTGACTGTTGGGAACAAGATTGTTTGGAAGAAATAATGGCAAGGTCAACATTGACCAGGCCTTCCTGGTGCAGATAGACTTTAGACTCAATTCACCTTCACCTATGCTAAGAACAAAAACGCTGGTGGTCACACACGCTGTGATGCTTCCAGGCAGAACACCACTGTCGTGTCTGTCCTGCCCTGCTGGATCTTCATCTGCATCATGATTCTAGATTATTCTGGGTGTCTGCCCTGCTCTTGGAGTTTGTTACATTTTGTTGTTGCAGATGTGCCAAATAATAGATGTGGCAGGCTGGGGCCTGGGGTCTTTTGCTACCCAGAGTAGCATGGATCAGGTTCAGGCTGAATATCTCTAAGCCTCATTTCTGCCTAATTATTATTATTTTGCAGTGTCCCATTGACTCACAGGAGACTAGAATCTAATGCAAAGTTTCTAGTTATGTTCCCTTCCCCTGTTTCCCACACTTGGCAACTGACATGGATTTAAGATGGGTCTACCGGTAAATTCACCTGTGAGACAAGCTCAAAGTAAAAGGGACAGTACACAGATATCCCAGGACAATTCCAGACGTGGACAAGGGAGACTGGTGGTAAGTATGTCCAGCTGGGAGTTATTCTCTATTTTTGCTGATTTGAAAATATGGATCAATTAAAAGACACACATAACCAGAGTTCTCTATGTTATGTTACCCCTGCCCTTAGGCAAAGACTTAGGAATGTGACATTTTACCTAACTACCTGCACCCTGCCCCTGTACAACCTTACTTATGCTTCCCCAAAGCACATAAAAACGTAGAGATAATTTTAAGACCTGTTTTGTTTTGCAACTACCCTGTGATGTCCTGCCTTTGACCCTTTACCAAATTCCTGCCCTAAACTCCTCTATATAAGACCATTGTAATTTCACTTTACTGCTTTACTTTGCTAGGAAGTGAAGTTCATGCATGTGAATAAATTTCTACCTTTTAATTTCTGTTGTGCATTCTAGTGTGGAATCATCTCTCACTCTGTGGCATAACAAACTCTCTGTCATCAGATCAGTATAACTTTGTCATATTGCTTAATTCCCTGTTAAAGCAAGTGGCATATCTAGTACCAAAAAATATGTGATAAAATTGCTGCAAGACAGAAATATACATTCCACCTTTTCCCAAAGAGGGGACACTTACTATAGCAACATAGGAACATGTGGGAACCATTCTTCATGAAGCCAGGCAAATAGAGAATTGTTTTTCCCCTCAAACATTAACCACCTGGGCTTTAGTCTATTCTCTCTAACTCAGTCAGTTCAGGAGATTGTGGCTACTCCTCCCACCACTTGCCACTTTGGCCATGCTTCCCTTGTTCAATTTCTTCACCCTCTTGCTTTCATCTTACTGCAGCCTCACCCTCATATGAGGAAAACCTTAAAACACTAGCCCCATAGCCTCCTCAGTTGCCACACAAAGGTCTTGTTGCACTCTTCCTAGAGCCTGCTCCTATGGCCATTTCTTACAAAAATCTGTTACAGCCTGAAATGCAGTTGAAAACCTTTTGGATTTTCCTATCTCACTTTTACCTGATTCTGACAACCCAAAGGTGGACATGTGTGTTCACAACTCCTTTGATTTTAGCATACTAAAAGAGCTCAGACCAAGTGTGCTGACTAATGGTATTCAAAGTCCCTATACAATGGGTTTATTGGACAATGTACTTCATACTTATTCTGTTCCCTCATGATGTCTTTCACCTTGAAAAAATGTGCCTGTTCCCTGCTCAGTACCTCCATTTTGAAATGGAACTGTGTTCCTTAATTAGGGAGCAGACTCATAAAAATGTTCAGAGGGATGCTCCAGCCAGAGAGCTTACTTTTGATATGCTATCTGGTAGCAGTGAATTTTTAGATTTATATAGGCAAACTGATTGTCCAAATTACTCTTTTGCCAGCTAGAAAACTACATGCAGTGGGCTTGGGCCTCTGTCTCAGTTGATGGTGCACCAATGCAATCTTTTACTCAAGTCCTACAAGTGCCAATGGGAACTTCCACACAATTTGTAGCTCAATTGCAGCAAGTAATTAGGAGATGTCTAATTCCCAGGCAGCAGACTTTCTGATTTTACAACTAGTTTATGAGAATCCTAATCTGGATTACAAACAGGCAATAAATCCTGTACACTTTTTTAATGATCTTGGAGCATATGTTAAGGCATGTAAAAATATTTGGTCTCATTTGTACAGTACAGCCCTGCGGGATCAAGCCATCTCCCAACATTTTCATGATGCACATAATGCATTCAAGTGTTTTAATTGTGAAAAAATGCGACATTTCAGAAAAAAGTGTAAAATCAAAGCAGTTTTACAAAGTGACCTGAAACCTTTAAATCAGGCATCCAAAGAAAGTAAGTTACCACTTGACCCTTGCTGCCTAAAAGGCATTCACTGGGCAAAAGCTTGTCATTTAAAATATGATAAGGATGGTGCATTATTGCTGGGGAAGCAGAAATAACACCCTTTGCTGCGCTGGAAACAATATGGGATCAGGGCCAGGGCACTACAGTCCCTGAGAATCAGCTATACTCAGTTCAGACCCATGTATAAGTATGAAACTAGATGACATGGGTGTCCAGAAGAATATTTCTTCCCTGATCAGGAGAACACTTGGGAGCTGAGTATTAGATCTTTCTGCTGTTCAGAGAGTTCACCTGCTGGGAGGTGAAACTCCTATATCTGTCCCTACAGGAATTTATGGGCCCCTCCCACATAGAACAATTGGTTTGACACTTGAAAAACTCTAACTTTGAAAGCCATTACTGTTATTCCTTCTGTTATTGATTCTTATTACAGGTCTGAATTGTTAGTTCCACATTACTTCAGGTAAGTGAACAAGGAGATTATATTGCACAGTTGTTGTTCTTGCCTAAGTCAAAATTAAATAACTTTAGCCTTAAAAATTCTGGGGAGGATCTACAGCCAATAATTTCTCAAAAAGAAGTTTATGTCACCCAAGGGATTTCTAAAAACCAACCACTTACAAAATTAAATTAAATGGCAGGTTCTTTACTGGCTTAATAGATGCAGAAGCAGATATAACCATCATATCCACATCACTTTGGCCCCCACTTAAGTTACAAAAACAAGTTAAAATGTGATTGGTAGGTCTTGGTGCCCCACAACAAGCTCTACAAAGCTCCATACTTTTACCTTATGAAGGACCTGATGGTCAACTGGGACACATTTGTCCTTACATAACTCCAATCCCTGCAAATTTATGTGGCACAGATTTGTTGGAAGAAAGGAGAGCTGGAATGACTACTTTGCTCCCTGAAACTTCACCAGTTCAACAAATGGGGTATAAACCAAGCTATAAAATGGGACATAGACCAGAAAAAGGATTAGGAAAGCAGCTCCAGGGCAAAATGCAGTGTATAGAATAGCAACAAATAAATTATCATTTTGGAATTAGATATGATCAACATTTTTTAGTTGGGGCTATTGAAAAAGTTTCCCCACCCAAGGCTACTTTCCCTTTGCAAGGGAAATCAAATGATTCCATTTTTGTTAATCAATAATCCATAGCACAGGAGAAACTATTTTAGAGCAACTTATATCAGAACATCTTAAAAGACATTTAGAGCCATCTGTGAGCCCTTGGAACACACTTGTATTTGTTATTCCTATGAAGTCAGGCAAATGGATTTAACTTCAGGACCTCTGGGCTGTATATTTAACTCTTTGTGTGTATGAGATATTAATCTCTGCAGGTACACAACCTCTGCTTTTACAGGCCTTTGCTGTTGCAAAGAAGGATTTATTACACTTCGGATTTTGCAGAGCACCTCAAAAGTTCTGGACCTTATACTTACGTGGGTAGTTTGCTATCACAGCAGTCTGTTAAGCAACAAAAAAATAAAACTTAGTGTGGACAAATTTAAAACATGATTGATTTTCAAAAAATCATTAAGTCATATTAATTGGATTAGGCCTAAAATAGGGTAATCAATGTTTCAAGTGTGGAATTTGTATGAATTATTACAGGGAGATTCAGATCTTAATTCCTCTAAAATAGTAATTCCAGGGGCACAAAAGAAGCTACGAATGATAGAAGAAGCCATAAATAACCGACAGTTTTTTTTTTTTTTCATACAGGGTCTCGCTTTGTAGTTCAGGCTGGCTCTGAGCTCACTATGTAGCCCAGGCAAGCCTCAAACTCAGCAATCCTCCTGCTGAGGTAATCCTCCCACCTCTCAGCATGACCACACAGGACAACAATGACCCATGCTAACCAGCATCTCCAGCCTGGGTAGTGCACATCAATGTGTGAGTGAATTGTCGATTATCAGGCCCCACCCTCACCTATCAGGTGGCAATAAACTTTCACCTATCAGGCTCCCTGGATACTCCGCATCAAAGAGTGAGTCAATTTTCACCTATCAGGCCCCTACCTCACCTATCAGGCCCTACCATTGCCCATCAGACAATGGCTCACCTTTCTCTCAACCTTAGCCTACAAGGCCCTAGCATTGCCCTTCAGGCAACGAGTTACCTTCCTATCAATCTTCGCCTACCAGGCCCCATCCCTTCCTAACAGGATGGGGCCACCCTGCACCCAACAGGCTCCACAGCCACCTATCAAGTGAACTTCCCCTGGTTCCTCATACCTTCCCCTCATTTTCTGCCTTGCATTCTATAGCCCCTCCATTCATAACTAACTTGGTCTGCTCACTGCTATTTTTGTTTCTTGGATCCTTTGCACTGAATCACCCCCCACCATGCTGCTCAGGTACACCGCTGTTTTCCCCTCAGGATCCCAGTGGGAATCACAAGCCCCAGGGCAGTATGCCATCACTTTACCCTCTGGTTCCCACACAGATTCAGCCTTCTGCTACCTCTTCCCCATCCCCCAACAGCTACATCTATGCCAACTTCAATGACTGCTTGGACAAATTAACTGGGCTTGTCCCTGGCTTAATAATCCTCAGCCCACCTTGAGCTGCTCTTTCAATTGCTGTGCAGAAGTACTGACTGCTCCTCACTCTGCATCTTTACACCCAGGCTTGTGAGCCCTTAAAATAATGTAAACTGGGCTTTGTAGTCAGCTCTTCTTTACAGATATGACCAGTCCAAACCACTCTAGGCTCTTATGTTAATTTTGCTCCCCAGGGCTCTGCTTGTTTGTTTCTGGCAGTCTCAAGGGCCCACTGAATGGATATATTGTGCTCATAGTGTTTCAGCCACCTCCTAGAAGCTCTTATCTGAGTACAGAAACGGAAGCGAGCTCTTCAGGTTTTCAGGGGGGAACTTGATAATATTATTATTATTATTCCTAACATAACTTCCAGTCTTGAGACCCTTATGTTCCTAGAAGACTCGATACCCCTAGCTCTCAAAGGATATTCTGGTCAAATTTCATATCACCTCCCCTATCAACCCATCTTAAAATTCTTACAGCCCCTCTTCTGGAACTTTACAAGCCCTATATCTAAACATCCAATTCCAGGTGTGCTCACTGTCTTCACTGATGGCAGTCCCCGTCACTATGTATATTGCTGCTATAGGCCTAGACCTTCTTCCACTCATCCAACACACCCCACTTTTAACCATGGGGAGGGGATATGCCAGTATATTTCCACAGGACTCACCTCAACCTCTCTGGATCACGTTACAAAACATCAAAACTTACTGTTCACAGCCACCAGTATGATCACTCAAGCATCAGCCACCAAAAACAATCCTGGTGACTCTTCTGCTCATACTCCAACATCTGATTCCAGCTGATCATACATAAATCAACCTCTATCTGAGAATTTAACTGTTGCCCTAGTGTCCTGCATCTCGCCAAAATGATTCAACCATTCTCCCCTGGTTCCTCTACTTTTGCAGGTTTCCTCCCACAGCATGATTTCCCATAAATCTCACTGACACTTGGTGAGACTCCAATCCCTTCTTTAACACCGTGATTTGTTCTAGAACAGAACTCCAACACATTCACCACCAAAGAGGCTTGGGAACATTTGCTATCACAGCGATGATTGCCTCACTAGTTGCAGCAATTACTGTGGCAGCTATTGCTTTCATCACCCTCCATAACCAGATTGCCACTGCGTCTGTCATCACTCACCTCACATCAAATACTTCCTAAGCCCAGGGCCAAACAGCCACAAAGTTTGAAGACCTCAGAAAGGTGGTACTAACCCTTCAGACCTTGGTAGATCTAATGAGTAAAATACTTAAGATCATGGAATCCAAGTTCCATGCCTGATGCCACATTCATTATCCCAGCATGTGTGTTACTCTTTACTGGTGCTTAAACTGTGCCAAACTCACCAGCCTCCCTGATTGTATGTGGCATATCAGGGACACCTCCTATGTTTCCCATTTAAAGGACCTCACCAGAACTATTATTAACATAAATGACACCAATGACATTGCCTCCCTGCTGCTCAAGGATGTTTGGGACATTACCTGGTCGGGACTTTAATGGGTTGGTCACAACTGAGTGTATGAGTCAAAGGTCTAACTTTGAGTTCCAATATGTACTTGTGGTCATTGTAATACTCCTCACTTGGGCTGTATATAACATCTCAGGAAAGGCCCATCAGCAGTATATTCAAATTCACAAATTGTCATGTTAGCAGAACCCATATGACACCACAAGGAGAGAGATGATAACCAGGTAGAAGAGTGGTTAGGCAAAGTACAGCAGGTCTACATCTCCTAAGGCATTGAGGATCCACATGGATAGTGTACCCTGCTCACTCTGTGCCTTATTTGGAAGAGTAGGAACAGTTTGTTTCTCCATGTCCCCTGTGCCTGTGGAGAACTGTGGCTTCTTATTCAAAAACTGCTCTCTTTGGATGGGCAAGCAGTGGAGAAATGCATGTAATGTTGTGAAAGTTAGAAACTGAATTGAGAAAAGCACACTGACGGCTTCAGAAATCTCTAGACTCGGAGTGCCATTCCACAGCTGGATATCACCTTTTGACCACAAGCTCCAATCAAGCGAATGGGAGGTGGAGTGATATTCAGAGATTTCTCCCTCAAATAGAAAAACCTAGGACTCAGACCTGCTTTTTGTGAAGTCAGTTTCAGGAACGGAGTGGAAAATACGACCTCCCTGCTGTTTGCCTTTTACTGCCAGAAGGCAAGTGCTTCCTCCTGTACACTACCTGTGTCTGTAGCAGTAAAAATCCCATTATGACATCACAATCCCTTTGTAGAAATGAGACCTGGGGCACTGCTATTTGTGTTTGGACCAGTAGATCCTGCAGACAGAATTTCCAAATGCCAGGTTTCAAAGCCCAAATGCATGGAGTATAACTTCATGCAAAATGTCCCTCTTGGCCGTGCAGCTCCTCTCAAGTGAATGGGAGAATCTGCAGAATCAAGAGTTTTCCCTACCAAAGAAGGTGCTGGAAATCAGAACATATTGCTATAAATGACAGTTTCAGAAACATAGTGAAACTGTACACCCAATCTGTGCCTCTTTTGGCCAGAGTTGCAACAGTTGTGCATGATCCTTGTACCAGTGGCAGTATAAGGGCATATACGAAAATAGGGCTGTCACTGTACAGACAAGAAGTGCAGAATCACAACGAATATTCTGTTGGGAAGAAGCTGAAATGAGGTACGCACAGTGTTTCCTTCAGAAATATTCCGGCCCAGCAGTGACTTTTACTGGCTGGACATGTCCATTTGCCCAGCTCCTCTATTCATGTGATGGGCAGTTTTTTGGATATTAGATGATTTCTCCTTGAAACACAGAGGTGGTACTGAGATCGCTTTTTTGTGAACAAAGATTCTGAAATTGTGTTCTAATTTTCTACCTACCTGCTTCTGAGTTTACTTGGCAGGAACAAGAGTTTGTTCATCTATGCTACTTCTGTCTGTGCTGAGAATGTCCCATTATGACCTCACAATCCCTTCGTAGAAACAAGCACTGTGGAAACACTACTTGTGTTTGGACAGTTAGAGCCTGAAGTCAGAGGTGTATAATGACTGTTTTAAACATGCAAATGTGTGGATTACACCTAACTGCAAGATGCCTCTCTTTGCTAGCAACCTGCAAGCCAGCGAATGGGAGAATCAGTGATATCAGGATCTTAGTCTCCCCAAACAAAAGCTGGAATTCAGACCATTTTTGCTATAAAGTGATTTTCAGAAACTGAGAGGGACTGTACTCCCAAGTCACTCTGTGCCTTATTTGGTAGAGTAGGAACAGTTAGTTTCTCCATGTTCCCTGTGCCTGTGGAGAACTGTGTCTTCTTATACACAAACATCTCTCTTTGGATGGGCAAATGGTGGAGAAACACATGTAATCTTCGGAAGGTTAGAATCTGAATCGAGAAAAGCACACTGCCTGCTTCAGAAATCTCTGGACTAGGAGTGCCATTCCACGGCTGTATATCCCGTTTTGACCAGAAGCTCCATTCAAGTGAATGGGTGGTGGAGTGATATTCACAAATTTCTCCCTCAAATAGAAACACCTGGAACTTAAACCTGCTTTTTGGGAAGTCAGTTTCAGGAACGGATTGGAAATTGCGACCTCCCTGTTCTTTGCCATTCACTGCCAGGAGGTTAGAGTTTTTTCCTGTACAGTACCTGTGTCTGCAGTAGTGAAAGTCCCATTATGACATCACAATCCCTTTGGAGAAATGAGCCCTGTAGCACTGCTATTTGTGTTTGGACTGGTAGATCCTGAAGAGAGAAGTGCCAAATTCTGGGTATCTAATCCCAAATTCCTGGGGTATAATTTCATGCAAAATGTCTCTCTGGGCCTTACAGCTCCTTTCAAGTGAATGGGAGAATCTGCACAATCAAGAGGTTTCCCTACCAAAGAAGGAGCTGGAAATCAGAACAGATTGCTATAAACGTCAGTTTCAGAAACAGAGTGAAACTGTACACCGAATTAGTGCCTCTTTGGGCCAGAATTGCAACAGTTGTCCATGCTACTGCTACTAGTGGCAGTATAAGGGCACGTAGGAAAATATGGCTGTTATTGAATAGAAAAGCAGTGCAGAATCACAACTAATATTCTGTTGGAAGGAGCTGAAACGAGGTTTGCCCAGTGCCTGTTTGAGAAAGATTCCACCATAGTAGTGACTTTTTTTTTTTGCCTGGATGTGTCTGTTTGCCCAGCTGTACGATTCATGTGATGGGCAATTTCATGGATATTAGTTGATTTCTCCCTGAAACACAGAGCTGTTACTCACACTGTGTTTTTTTTTTTTTTTTGAGCAAAGTTTCTGAAATTGTGTGCTTATTTTCTACCTACCTGCTTCTGACTTTATTTGGGAGGAACAAGAGTTGGTTCATCTATGCTTCTTGTGTCTGTGGTAGAGAAAAGCCCATTAAGACCTCACACTCCCTTCTTAGAAAGAAGCCCTGGGACAAAACCACATGTGCTTGGATGGTTAGAGCCTGAAGACAGAGGTGTATAATGCCTGTTTCAGCGTGCAAAGGCATGGAGTAAAACTAATTGCAAGATGCCTCTGTTTTCTAGCAACATCCAAGGAATTGAAAGGGAGAATCTGGGACACCAGGAGCTTAATCTCCCCCAAGCAAATGCTGGAATTCAGACCATGTTTGCTATAAACTTTGTTTCAGAAACTGAGTGGGTCTGTACTCCCTGCTCACTCTGTGAGTTATTAGGAAGGATAGGAACAGTTTATTACTTCATGTTCCCTGTGCCTGTGGAGAACTGGGGCTCTTATTCAAATACTGATCTCTTTGTATGTGTTAACGGTGGAGAAACACACTTAATGTTCTGATTGTTAGAATCTGAATCGAGAAGAGCACACTGCCTGCTTTGGAAATCCCTGGACTAGGAGTGCCATTCCACACCTGGATATTTCCTGTTGAACATAAGCCCCATTCAAGTGAATGGCTGGTGGAGTGATATTCAGAGATTTCTCCCTCAAATAAAAACACCTGGAACTCAGACCTGCTTTTGGTGAAGTCAGTTTCAGGAACGTAGTGGAAATTACGACCTCCCTGCTCTTTGACGTTTGCTGCCAGAAGGCAAGTGTTTGTTCCTGTACTCTACCTGTGTGTACATTAGTGAAATTCCCAATATGACATCATAATTCCTTTGCAGAAATGAGCCCTTGTGCACTGCTATTTGTGTTTGGACCAGTCGATCCTGGAGAAGGATGTGCCAAATGCCAGGTTTCAAAGCCCATATGCCTGGAGTATATCTTCTTGCAAAATGTCCCTCTTCACTGTGCAGCTCCTTTCAAGTGAATGGGAGAATCTGCAGAATCAAGAGGTTTCTCTACCAAAGAAGGAGCTGTGAATCAGAACATGTTGCTATGAATGACAGTTTCAGAAACATAGTGAAACAGTACACCCTATCTGTGCCTCTTTTGGCCAGAGTTGCAACAGTTGTCCATGCTCTCTCTACTAGTGGGAGTATAAACACACTTAGAAAAATATGGCTGTCATTGTACAGAGAAGCAGTGCAGAATCACAACTAATATTCTGTTGGGAAGAAGTGGAAAACAGATATGCCTAGTGCTTGTTTCAGAATGATTCTTGCCTAGCAGTGCCTTTTGCTGCCTGGACATCTCCGTTTGCCCAGCTGCTCTATTCATGTGATGGGCAGTTTCTTGGGTATTAGTTGATTTCTCCCGGAAACACAGAGGTGGTTCTCAAATGGTGTTTTTGTGAACAAAATTTCAGAAATTGTGTGCTAATTTTCTACCTACCTGCTTCTGCCTTTACTGGCAGGAACAAGAGTTTGTTCATCTATGCTACTTGTGTCTGTGGTAGAGAAAGGTCCATTATGACCTCACACTCCCTTCGTAGAAAGAAGCACTGGGGCAAGAATATTTGTGTTCAGACGGTTAGAGCCTGAAGACAGAGGTTTATAATGCATGTTTTCAATGTGGAAAGGAGTGTATTACACCTAATTGCAAGATGCATCTCTTTTCTAGCAACCTCCAAGCAATGGAAAGGGAGAACCTGGCATGTCAGGAGATTATTCTCACCAAGCTAAATCTGCATCGCAGGCCATGTTTGCTATAAACCAATTTTCAGAAACTGAGAGGGACTGTATTCCCTGCTCACTCTGTGCCTTATTTGGAGGAGTAAGAACCATTTTTTCCTCCATGTTCTGTGTGCCTTTGGATAACTGTCAATTCTTATTCAAATACTGCTCTCTTTGGATGGGCAAATGGTGGAGAAACACTTGTAATGTTCTGATGATTAGAATCTGAATCCAGAAAAGCACACTGCCTGCTTCAGAAATCTCTGGACTAGGAGTGCCATTCCACAAGCTCCATTCAAGCACATGGGTGGTTGAGTGATATTTGGTGATGTCTCTCTCATGTAGAAACACCTGGAACTCAGACCTGCTTTTTTTGAAGTGAGTTTCAGGAACAGAGTGGAAATTACTACCTCCCTGCTCTTTGCCATTTACTGGCACGAGGCAAGTGTTTGTTCCTGTACACTACCTGTGTCTGCACTAGTGAAAGTCCCATTGTGACATCATAATCCCTTTGTAGAAGCAAGCCCTTGGGAACTGCTCTTTGTGTTTGGCTCATTAGAGCCTGAAGAGAGAAGTGCCAAATGCCGGATTTCAAAGCCAAAATGCCTGGAGTATAACTTAATGGAAAATGCCCCTCTTGGCCATGCAGCTCCTTTCAAATGAATGGGAGAATCTGCACAGTCAAGAGGTTTCAATACCAAAGAAGGAGCTGGAAATGAGCACATGTTGCTATAAACAACAGTTTCAGAAACATAGTGAAATTTTACCCCGGAGAATCTACAGAGTCAAGTGGTTTCCCTACCTAAGAAGGAGCTGGAAATCAGAATACATTGCTCTAAATGGCAGTTTCAGCAACATAGTGAAACTGTAACCCCAATCTGTGCCTCTTTTGGCCAGAGTTGCAACAGTTGTCCATGCTCCCTCTACGAGTGGCAGTATGAGGGCACTTAGGAAATTACAGCTGTCATTGTACACAAAAGCACTGAACAATCACAACTAATAGTCTGTTGGGAAGAAGCTGTAATGAGGTAAGCACAGTGCCTGTTTCAGAAGGATTCCAGCCTAGCAGTGTCTTTTGCTGCCTGGACATCTCGGTTTGCCCAGCTTCTCTATTCATGTGATGGGCAGTTTCTTGGATATTATTTGATTTCTCCGTGAAACACAGAGCAGGTACTCAGATGGTGTTTTTGTGAACAAAGTTTCTGAAATTGTTTGCTAATTTTCTAAGTACATGCTTCTGACTTTACTTGGCAGGAACAACAGTTTTTTCATCTATGCTACTTGTGTCTGTGGTAGAGAAAGGCCCATTATTACCTCACACTACCTTCATAGAAACAATCACTTGGGCCACACTACATGTGTTTGGACATTTAGAGTCTGAAGACAGAGGTGTATCATGCCGGATTTCAATGTGCAAAGGCGTGGATTACACCTAATTGCAAGATGCCTTTCTTTTCTAGCAAACTCCAAGCAAGCAAAAGGGAGAATCTGGGATATCAGGAGGTTAATCACCCCAAGGATAAGCTGGAATTCAGGGCGTGTTTCATACAAACTGATTTTCATAAACTGAGAGGGACTGTTCTCCCAGATCACTCTGTCCCTTATTTGTAAGAGTAGGAACTGTTTGTTTCTCCATGTTCCCTGTGCCTGTGGAGAACTGTGGCTTCATATTCAAATACCGCTCTCTTTGGATGGGCAAAGGGTGGAGAAACACCCGTAATGATCTGATGGTTAGAATCTGAATCGAGAAAAGCACACTGCTCGCTCTGGAAATCACTGGAGCAGGAGTGCCATCCCACCACTGGATATCTCCTTTTGACCACAAGCTGCATTCAAAAGAATGGGAGGTGGAGTTTTATTCAGAGATTTCTCCCTCAAATAGAAACACCTGGAACTCAGAGCTGCTTTTTCTGAAGTTAGTTTCAGGAAGGGAGTGGAAATTATGACCTCAGTGCTCTTTGTGGTTTATTGCCAGGAGGCAAGAGTTTGCTACTGTACACTACCTGTGCCTGCAGCAGTGTAAGTCCCATTATGATATCACAATCTCTTTGTAGATGCGATCCCTGGGGCACGGCTATTTGTGTTTGGACCAATAGATCCTGAAGACAGAATTTCCAAATGCCAGGTTTCAAAGCCCAAATACATGGAGTATAACTTCATGCAAAATGTCCCTCTTCGCTGTGCAGCTCCTTTCAAGTGAATGGGAGAATCTGAAGAATCAAGAGTTTCTCCTACCAAAGAAGCTGCTGGAAATCATAACATGTTGCTATTAATGACAGTTTCAGAAACATAGTGAAACTGTACACCCAATCTGTGCCTCTTTTGGCCAGAATTGCAACAGTTGTCCATGTTCCCTGTACCAGTGGCAGTAAAAGGGCACGTAAGAGAATAGGACTCTGAATGTACAGACAAGCACTGGAGAATCTCAATGAATGATCTGTTTGGAAGAAGCTGAAACGAGGTATGCAGAGTGCTTCCTTCAAAAGTATTCCAGCCTAGCAGTGCCTTTTGCTGGCTCTACATCTCCATTTGCGCAGCTCCTCTATTCATGTGATGGACAGTTTCTTGGATATTAGTTGATTTCTCCCTGAAACACAGAGTTGGTAGACGGTGTTTTTTGTGAACAAATTCTTTAAAATTGTGTGATAATTTTCTAGCTACGTGCTTCTGAGTTTACTTGGCAGGAACAAGAGTTTGCTCATCTATGCTACTTGTGTCTGTTGTAGAGAAAGGCCCATTATGACCTCACACTCCCTTCATAGGAACAAGCATAGGGAAAATACTACTTGTGTTTGGATGGTTACAGCCTGAAGTCAGAGGTATATAATGACTGTTTTCAACATGCAAAGTTGTGGATTACACCTAATTGCAAGATGCCTCACTTTTCTCACAATCTCCATGCAAGCAAAAGGGAGAATCTGGGATATGAGGTGCTTACTCTCCCCAAGCAAATCCTTGAATTCAGACCATGTTTGCTATAAACTGCTTTTCAGAAAGTGAGTGGGGCTGTACTCCCTGTTAACTCTGTGCCTTATTTGGAAGAGCAGGAACAGTTCCTTTCTCCAGGTACCCTGTGTCTGTGGAGAACTGTGGCTTCTTCTTCAAATACCACTCTGTTTGGACTGGCAAATGGTGGAGAAACACACGTAATGTTCTGATGTTTAGAATCTGAATTGAAAAAAGCACACTGCCTGCCTTGGAAATCTGGGGACTTGGAGTGCCATTCCATGGCTAGGTATCTCCTTTGGACCACAAGTTCCATTCAAGCAAATGGGAGGTCAAGTGATATGGGGGATTTCGCCCTGAAATAGAAATTCCTAGAACTCAGAACTGTTATTTTTTTTTAAATTGAATTCTTTATTGTAACAAATTATATACATATCTTAAAATCACTTATAACATTGGGGAATTTGTACCAGTATATGGCACAAGGTAATTCTCATTTTTACCCATATCCCTACCCACCCACACCTCCTCACCCCCTTTATAAATGCTTTTATTTTCTTTCTGTATCTTATTTAGTCCTTCCCCTCATTACATTTCCACACGAAATTTCCTGTGGAAATTTCCCTCTCTTTAGAAGCTGTCATATTTTCTAGAGCTAATTTGCATCTACAGGTGTTCATGTCAAAG
Organism: Thryonomys swinderianus; assembly: GCA_004025085.1. Classification (NCBI taxonomy): domain Eukaryota; kingdom Metazoa; phylum Chordata; class Mammalia; order Rodentia; family Thryonomyidae; genus Thryonomys; species Thryonomys swinderianus. The sequence goes on along the minus strand of PVIC010011856.1, from coordinate 605 downwards.
AGAAGATCTGGAATTTGCCCGTGATGTATTGATTTCATTTATTAGTATATCCACCAGGTGTCTCCATTTGCACCTTAATGGTTCGATCTTGTCATTCTTTATGGCAGAGTAATACTCCATTTTATAAAGAAACCATATCTTCTTTATCCACTCTCCAGTTGTAGGATATTTGGGTTGTTTCAATATTGAGCTATCACAGACTGAGCTGCTATGAACAAGGGTGTACATCTGTCTATCCAATGTGATTTTAAAAAAATCTTTTGGGTATATTCCTAGCAGGGGGATAGCAGGTTCAAATGGGACCCCTAGTCCTAGTTTTCTGAGAAATCTCCACACGGATCTCCACAACAGTTGCATAAGTCTGAAATCCCACCAATACTGGAGAAGTGTTCCTTTCTCTCCACAGCCAAGCCAGCATTTATTGTTGGTTGATTTTGAGATAGCGATCATTTTTTGTGGAGTGAAATGAAATCTCAGTGTTGTTTTCATTCTCATCTCTCGAATGACCAGTGATGTAGATCATTTCTTCATATGCTTCTTGGCTGTTTTGACTTCAGCCTCTGAGAAGTGCCTGTTCATTTCAGATGCACATTTCTGAATTGGGT